>JAYMTP010005402.1:0-13417 GCA_036897365.1 Geranium brycei
CAATGACTGAAATAAAGTTTGGACGTTTTGACATTTTTGTGGGGTTTGTATCTGATATCTATTCTATTTGATGATGTATGATTTATTAATTGTAGGGATGATGACGAAAAGGGTTAGAGGAGGATTTAATGATCATTGTCTATTACGTATCCTGTTAGCTTGGGGACACTGAATTCTTGTTAAATTAAAAAATTATAGTCTATTTATAGGATGATAACAATAAGAAATTCAGAAATGATTTAGTGATACTTGTCCCATACTCACTCGAATTGAGGAGATTAAGTTCTCGTCAGAATCAAGATTTTTGCCATCCCTATTCATTTGTCTGTCTCCTCTCATATGATTTTCCATCCACTATAACTCACATATTTACATGCATATGAATTATTTTTTATGACCACAAGTATATGTGCAAATGAATTACATGTATATTATGGTTCTACCACTGCTGAGAAGCACTAAGCTGATGCACTTTGAGGCGTCGGCTAGGTGGATTTTAGCCGCTGGCTAAGTGTAGTTGGGGAACCGTTTGTCGGGGTTGATGCGTCGGAAGTTGGGTTGTCCCATCGAGTCATTACGTTAATGTTTCATCATGAAAGTGTGTGCAATGCCTCATTAACTAGGTGAAATCATAAATGGTGAGACATTGTGATGCCTCGTCTATATAGGTTACCCTAACTGACGAGACTTGGTAAGACCAAGTCTTATCGGCTAATTGAACCCATACCAGACGAGACGTTACACTCGTCGGGAATGGGTTCGCCCACCGACGAGACTTTATAAGGCCACGAGACATTGTCAATGTCTCGTCGGCCAAAAAGTGTGTTTTTAGAGACCACGTCTCGTCGGTTAGGTTAACCCATACCAGATGAGACATTACACTGGTTGGGTATGGGTTTACATAACCGACGCGACTTGGTGAGACCATAAGACATTGAAAATGTTTCGTCAGATTGAAAAGTGTAAATTTTTAGAATACCTCTGTAAAACATGTGGTTAGCAATTTTCCAATCGCCCCGTGCAACAAATCATCAACATAGATGTCTTGTTTCACTATTCTTGCCAATCATAACGTATTTCGTACATACACGTTAGTGGATGTATCAACGGACTTCAACCTGCAGTCGATGTGAATAGTTCTCTTGTTGAACCACATACACTCGAAAACTATATCCGACAACCCTCAAGTGTACAAGAGTTCAACAACTTTTAAGAGTCTTCCATAATATTTTACACTGTTAGCTTCTACCATCACACCACTATTTTGTGTCTTTCGCGTTTGATATTGTTGGTAACACATGTGTTTCATTTTGTTGACGTTGCATTGTGAGAACACACGAGTATGCATCGGTCCCCATGAGAGGATATACAATTCAATGTTATTTCTACCAATATATGTAGTTGTTCGAAGATAGTGTCATTTATATATCTTTCAGATACAAATAAAAAAATTATATGAATGAGTCAATAACTTACATATTCATATTTCTTCTTCCACATTTACTCGATCTTCACCTAAGTACTCAGGACACTGATATAAATCATCCACAATCTCTACAACAGGATCAACATTTCGCCTACTTGAAGCCCCATCCTGTCTTCTCCACTTTCTAGCATCCGAATAAAAAGTTGTGTTCTTAACTTCATCATGAAGGGTTCACATAATGTGTGTCGACAATATGTCGTACGACAATAATTGTTGAAATATACTATCTGCATGTTGCACGATCATAATGCAACAACGCTTGCACGGGGACTAATATCGGTCTAGGCCGTGTGGTGACGCATTTTCATTAATAAACCGTAGAAAATCATAAATACCATCCATATACAGTACTTTCGATATTCTATTTTATATATTCATCAAACTATGATCTTTAACTTACATATGTACCAATATATACATATTCAAGGTTCAATTAATATGCAAATGAGCACAAAGAATAGTGTTTCTTATATATACACTATGTCTTAGTTATATGCATATAATAAACGAAACCATAAATATTACATAACAAATTCATAGTATTATGTACAAAATAGATAATTACAACAAATCTACGTATTACGATTTGAAACACAAACATAATTATCTATCGAAAACAGTAATATAATAAGAACCCTATGATCTTCGACTTTGAAATAGCGGGAAACACTGTTGAACACTTGTATCACTAGCTCCAATATATATTTCATAAAGAATAATAAGGAATGAACCCAAGAGGATTTCTTTTATAAAAAATTCAAATCAACATAGCTGATGCATATTGACCATTGTCTTTTTGGCTAGATGATATGACTGTTGTTGGTCAATTTTTAACTATTGCTAGTCAACCATCCTAGCCGACACGCATTGATCTATGTTAAGTTAGCTAGGTGATATGACTGTTGCCGATCAATTTGTATCATTGCTGATTAACGGGAATAACAGTTGCCATTCACTCAGCCGACGAGCAATGATCTTCGCATCAGCCTGCTAAGTGATACACGTTGACCGTTGACCGACGACTTCCCTTACCGGACGCACATCTCCATGTGTCGTCGGGCATAACGTCACCCACCCGACGAGACCGATAAAGTCCTCGGGTAGCCGACTACACTAATGGTATGCGCCAGCTTGGATTCACTCTAATTAATAGTGTTTATATCGTGTGCAGATTTTTCTTCGTATACAAATAAAACATTTGTTAAATTTAAAAAAAATCACATCCCCGTGCGCCTAATATTGTTGGTTAGTTATTATTCCCTTTCAAGTCTACAGAAACAATCAATTGTATGTGAACACAAAATAAAACCGTTCATGAACGTGAATATTAATTACCAGTTCAATGAACTGACCCACAAACAGTAACAAATATTCACATTGTAGTCACGGTCTATGGTTGAACTTGAGTCTTCGGGAACTCCTTTTTCAAGGATTAGGTTCTTGACTTTGATATATGTTTGTGACCAACCCACGATCCCGCCTCTAGTCACCACCCTTTGTCCTCCAAGTTTATTTTTTCCTAAAAATTTAATCACTACCCTTAACAACCTTTTATTATTACACTAATTGTAATCAAATAAATTAATCAACTCTCAAATCATCACATGTATTGTGATCACGATATAAAATACATAATCTACACAAGTTTCATGTGCTGAAAATAAACCAATAAGTAATGATATCTACTATTTTAATGATGTCATCAAAGAAGCGCGTAGAAAGCGGGTGGTTCCAAGGGATGAGCAATAATAAAATAGAAACAATGTAACGTGGAAAATGCGTAGATAGAGACAACATTGTCAATACGAAATTTCCTATATTGTTGTAATAAATATATGATATTCTGATGATCTGATCCGAGCGAGAATGTTGAGACGATTTTAATATTAATTTTGGTGGGCTTGACTTTCAAGGTGGATCAACGTAACCGACATGTCTTCATTTTTCTTTTTTCTAAAAACAGCACACCAACAACAGAAGCGTCTTGTCCCTTGACTTTCTCTCCTTCCTCCAGCCTTCCAATTACTCTTCAAAAAACAAAACCCCCTCTCTCTTTTGATTTCTTCACTATATATAATTTCTCATTTCCTCAGTTTCACTCAGTTTCAGCTTCAACAACATCGATCCTAGACAAGAAGAAGAAGAAGAAAGGTCGATTACTTATTGCAATTCATGGATTGTCCTTCATATGTTAACACTTCATTGGATCTCAGCACCAGCCACACGATCCGGTTCATCGAGGAGTCTCCGGTACTTTTCTACATGATTCTTGGGCTCTGCTCTGTTAATTGAACCGGTTCTTGATTTGTTGGAGACTTTCTTTGAACGGGTTCTTGATTTCTTGGAGACTTATGGTTGTTTTTTTGTTTTGTTTGATTAGAGCCGAGATTTGAATGGGAGAAACAAGGATTCGGTTAAAGAAGAGGTGGTGGTTGGTGAGAGCAATGCATTGGTGGAGGAGCTGAGGAGGGTGAGCTCGGAGAACAAGAAGCTGACGGAGATGTTGACGATGGTCTGCGAGAAGTACAACAAATTGCACACCCAACTCAAGGACTACGTCGCCAACAACCCCGAGATCAACAACAACAACAGTCCTTCTAGGAAGCGCAAGTCGGAGAGCAACAGCAACAACAACTCGGAGAGCAGCTCCACGGACGACGAGTCGTACAAGAAACAGAGGGATCAAGAACCGGCCGTCAAGCCCAAGGTCTCCCAGATTCGCGTCCGGACCGAGACCTCCGACGCCGGCCTCGTCGTCAAGGACGGCTACCAGTGGAGGAAGTACGGCCAGAAGGTCACCAGGGACAACCCTTGCCCCAGGGCCTACTTCAAGTGCTCCTTCGCCCCCATCTGCCCCGTTAAGAAGAAGGTCAGCCCCACGCTTCTTGATTCTTGTTTCTTGGTTCTTGAATCTTGGTTCTTGATCTTGTGCTGATCGTGTATCGGTTTCTTGAATTCCAGGTGCAGAGGAGTGTGGAGGACCAGTCCGTGCTGGTGGCTACCTACGAGGGGGAGCACAACCACGCGCACCCTTCCCAGCCGGAGGTGAACTCCGGATCGAACCGGGTGGTGCCAGCCTCTCTCGGCTCGACCGGACAGGTCAATACCATCAGTTTCGACTTGGCCAGGCCTAAGTCCGGCGACAAGGCTAAGGTGCCGGCGAGGAGGAGCGCGGGGTCGCCGGATGCGATGCCCCAGTTGCTGGTGGAGCAGATGGCTTCTTCATTGTCCAAAGACCCCAACTTCACGGCGGCGCTAGCAGCGGCCATCTCCGGCAAGTTTTTGCAACAGAACACAAATCACAAGTGGTGAAAGATTTTATTCAGATAGGATAGGGCGATTTCTCGTGTCTTTTGTATGCTTTGTCTTTGACAAATTCTCAATTAGGAAAATGCATTTTGTATAGCAAATGGTGAATCATTCTTGAAACCAAGGGGAAAATAATTCCCCTGATTAATTAAGACGATTTACTTGTTCCAAGAATCTTGGAAATGTGATCTATATGTAACCTGGGAACATCTTGAATGGAATATTGCAAGAACAATACTGTCTGTCGTCTCGTCACAGGAATAATCTCATTTCACCTCCCATATATGTACATTAACATTAGTATCCTTTCATGTTGACTGGTTTTCCGAGGCATAAAATTGTGCTACGAAATTTAGAATCATCATAGGTCCAACAATTTGAAGTAGAGCAGAGGAGCAAATAATTTTGAGATGCTTCAAAACAGGGGTTATATATATAATTTATCAAAATGATGTTACTAGGTAGTGATTTGTACACGCAACTTTACAGGCAACCAACAAAAATCCTGATTATACTAGTTTTAGAAACTGAAGTCACCTATTGCACTTACTAGTCCTAATTCCAATACACCGTCTGGTTTTTTCTCTTCTAGCTTGGCAGCAAGACCCGCATTCTTTTCCCCTGATGCTGCCGCTGCTGTGCACTCATGGAACCTGAAGCAGGCGACGAGATGGTCATTTTTCAGACCAGCCGCTTGCATGAAGGAGTGGATGACTGTGGGGCCCACGCCCTGGAAACCTCTTCTCACCAGGTCTTTGCTTATCACCTCAGCTTTTGGGGTCTTCACCGGAACCTGCCGGGGATACCTGTATTGGCTCACAATAGGCTTCTGGTTTACAAAGTTCCAAATGTACTTGTTAAAGGACCCAAACTCGTCGATAATCTGTGACATAACAACATAATAAGCAGTTTAGCCGTAATGGGATGCCAAATGCACAATTGAAGTTTCATCTACCAATAAGAGTACAGTTTTAATCAACTACGCCCTCTATACCTTGCACACTTGACGCGCATTCTCAATGATGCCTCTCAGCCTTAGTTCTGATAGTAGAGAGTTAGCAGGGCTTCCCAGAGATGCTATCCTTTTCTCACTTAATTTTGAAACAGCAATTGGGTCAAAGTCCAAAAAGGCTTCCCTGCAGAAAGATGTATGCCATTTCATATCAGCCAAAGTCAACTATGGCCAAACAGTAATTAACATGGACACGTCGCATTATATTTACATCATCTAAGCTTAAGAAAAGCACTAGACCTCTAAGACACTGACTATAACATTGTAAGACAACCCTAAAACACGCGAAGGATAGACCTATACCTGAACATATCGCGTTTGCTAAGAATGGCAGGCCAAGTTAATTCAGCCAAAGCACCTGACAGGCAGAGCAACTCGAACAATTTTCTGCATGTTAGGAAGAGTTTTTAGCAGCCTATAATGCCAACAAATAACGCTTTTACTTGAAACTTGGAAACTGGAATCAGAGCATAAAGCACCATGGTTAGGTTGCATACTTATCATCATGGATGGGAACTCCCCATTCTTCATCATGAAAAGCAGCATAGCATGGCTCTTTGTCACCAAATAAAACCAGTTAGCAACCGGATTATCAGTGAATGAAGAGTAAAATGAGTAAAGAGAATAACACTAGAAATTGCAAGAGAACAATATACTGGTAAAGTGCTCGGTGCTCCTACATGGAAACTACATAAAAGATAGGTTTTATTGCATTATTAAGCAAAGATCAGATCATAAATATGTACATTGGGCAGGGTATAACAAAACATGGTAAATGACATTACAAGGATCCTACATGTTTAAACTAGGAACAGATCATATCGTACAAGATACCATCCACAAAAGACTAAGGCACCAGTATGTTAAGTTATCCAGAATTATTTTGTTATTGAAGATTAACAAAGCTTAGGATAGAGTCAACTTAGAAAAATATCCTAGATATTTAAACTGTACTTTCTTTCAAATGTATAGCATATGGCTAAAATCCAAACCAAATTACCATCTATGAAAATTATCATTGCAAGGCAACGAAACTGAAACCATTGGCATTCACTAGTTTCTTTTATCTATTAGTGAAAGGTGAGAACATTACTTGTTCCGTTTTTATCTCTTAGTTACACTTAGACATTCTCTGTAATTAACCTTTTTGTATATCTAATGCACAGCAGAAAGAGCAACAAGAAAATTAAGTTTATTTGCTCGAGGAATAAGCAACATTCAATCATCCATGTCCATAGCTTCCGAAAATTAAAAACATAAGGTAATATATCCCAAAAACGCATGGAAATGTCTTTACATATTGTCAAATAAGTAACTGTCATAAACAATTGACAATAACTTTTTAAATGATTTACTTGTAATAAGATGTAAATTCGGGCATGTCGAACTAATAACCCAATAAAATATCCAATCATGAAATTGTCACTCACTTAAATAGACTGATGTTCAATGTTCAGGCCCTTCATTCACGTGGACAAGTTAGTGGGATGATCAGTTAAGCCTCTATCATCACATAGAGTGAGCAAAGAAGCTGGCTTGGAAGTTGGGTGGAACTATAGGCTAAATATGTAATGATTGCTGCAGATTGCAATTAGTTTTAAAAACTAGCTTATAGATAATTGACTTTAATCATATTAGGAATCTATACTCTATTGTAAAGGTTGGTTCTTTGAATAACTGGACTGTATAATGCATACGCCATCTACTTGTGCATTAAAAAAGGGTAAAGCGACTCACACTAACTACAAACGGAAACCGGATCAGTATTTCTAAGGTGTGCTTATTTCTCTATTTTCTTTCCAAGCTATACCACAATGCAGTAGAGAAAATATATAAATTACTATGAATATTGTTCTAATAGTCTATGGTTAACCCCAAATAAGAACTGATTATGAATCTTTAGAAATTCACTTGGAAAAAAAATTCTCACTTTCACAAGACTGATTAAATCCACAAACTGCATCAAAAAACCTACAGGGTTCAGCATCCAATTCATCACAAAAGCTCATAGCTCGGATCAAGCAAACAATCAAACATTAATTTTGAGCATACCAGTGTTGTGAGTCACCCAAGCACATCTTTTTTTGGCCTCCAAGCCAATATCAATTGCACCCACCACACCATTATCTGTCTTCGACCCACATTGCTTCCTCCTACTGGGAACAACACTCCTCCGTCCCGCCATTGCTCTCCCGCTCGAGGACGAATCCGTGGACGACGCGTCCGAAGAGCACGATGCACTCATGGAGGACAATCTATGCAGCCCACTCACGTCCTGCCTCCTCAGTATCGACCGCACATCTGGACTCTTCTTCTTGGCCTCAGGCTCCTTGTTCTGAACTGGTTTCTCACATTTCTTCAAGGGCTTCAGAATCAATCTCCTGTTCTCCATTGACAGAGCCTTGTTCCCGGCCGGCACCAACACCGGCCGGGTCTCCGGTTCCTCCAAGTTCACCGATCGAAATCGAGGTTGGCCCGACATTTCCTGAACCCACCTGAGAAAACCCAAAATCCACAGCAATTAAGCAGAAATTGATGAAATTGAGGGCTCAGGATCCGATCGGGAGGGGATGGGTAGGCATTGACGATCTGGGTCGAATCGGAGGTCTAGGGTTTGGAGTGTGGAGTAAGGAAGGTGCGGAGATGACGTGCTGCATTGGTTTTGGCCTTTTTGAGCTCAAGTAGTAGCAAATCGCCAGATACGTGTAGCATACAAGAGTCTGTGATTTGTTATGTGGCGATGATTGATTGTGTCCAGAGAAAGAGAAAGAAGAAAGTGTGGGAGAGTGACGAATCAGGGAGAGAGAAGTTGTGGCTGGACCATTCCTGGCTCGCCACGTCACTTGTTCATGACTATGTATACTAAATACATTTTACTTTTTCAAAAACAGAAAAATTAGCTTACTAATTTACTTGTGAGTGTTGAATTGATTACTAATTAATTTGGATTGAATGAATGTACACATACAGTGTAACAATTAATTTGGGTTTGCCTATGGGAATATAACTTGGGCCAAGCACAAGACCATGTTAGATTAATAATGGGAAATGTTGAGACAAAGGCCCACAAGCTTACAAATGTTATTGGGCCTTCCAGCAGTTCAGCCGGAAGGTGAGGGTCGGAAAGAGGAGCCCAATAGGGCATTTAGTGGCTTCAAAATGTTGACCTACCTACTTGTACTTGAGTTGAAAGCTTTAGAAATTAGCTTTTGTGATTGTGAGCCAATCTTTGCTCTCATCACGCCACAGAGAAGAGAGAAAGGGAAGCATAAATCATGAGTAGTTCGTCTATCACCTTTAATATGGTTGAAATCTTGAGCTTTCACAACAGAAAAGTAAATTCCAATGTCATTAGAGAGTTTGCAAGAACTAAAGTGAAGCATGTTCTCTCACCAATCATAGCAAACATGCCTTGCTTTACAATCATTTCAATTTTGGATGAGCAATGAGAACGCCATCTTTATTTCCTTACCTTGGCTGGTCCATTCCCGCCATAATTTACTTTAAACTCATAAAAACAAAATTTGTTGAAATATTAACGGAAAAATATAACAAAAGGGCTCCAACTTAAGTGATCGTGGGTGGCTAGAATGTAAACGAGCCGAATTGAACTTCATTTTGTCAGGGCTCGGCTCGACTCGTAATAAAAGTATTTGGCTTGAGCTTGGTTCAAAATAAAATAGACAAGTTCGAGTTCGAGTTCGAGTTCGGCTCGTCTGAATTACATTACAAATATTCATTGAAAATCAAATAAATAATTCATTTCATAATAAATGAGTCCGCTTGAGATTAGTTCAACTTGATTCAGCTCGTCTAATTTTATTAAATATTTTTAAAACATACTAATACAAATATATAATTAATTAAATATTAAGCGAGTTGGCTCGCGAGCCTATCGAGCCTTAAAATGTTAGGTTCGAGCTCGGCTCGTTTACTAAACGAGGTCAATCTTGAGCTCGAATTCGGCTCGAGCTCGATTATAATGATCCCGAACCAAATATTAAACGAGCCGAGCTAGAGCGGCTCGTTAAAAGCTCGGCTCATTTACAGCCCTAACCGTGGCTTAAATTGGTGAGAACAATAACTTATTTGTAAATATTCAGTATTGTATGTTGCCTTTTATTTGAGTATCGAGGATGGTTAACTTTAAAATTACTTTACGCAAACAAATATTATGATTTATGCATCATCTCTTTATGCTTATTCAAGTTCTTCATTTCCTTTGTAAGAAATTAGATGCCAGATTTATGGTTCTATTTTCATCTAATTGTTGTTGAACTCTATGATAGATAGAATTTTGCACATTATAAAAAGACGAGTTTTGGTCCACAAACCTAACACTTCCAAGAACTTTGAAAATATCTTGTATATACCATCAAAGAAACTTGTGAGATGGTTGATAGTAACAAAACTTTTAGAGTACTCTCCAACTCAAGGCTACAGTGGGAGGTTGGTAGATCATCATTGCTTCCGTATTATTCGGTTTATACTGTTATTTTAATACATTGTAGATCGATATAAATGTTTAGCACTATATTATCTGAATATAAACAAGTGGGCATGGGAGCACTACTACAATCATAGGAATCAAAGGGTAAAGAAATAGAAGCTTCATTTTGAAGTTCCCATGCAGCACATGTGATTATGAGGATGATGAATGTGAAGTAAATAAATTGGCAACATGCATATGATATGAATGTGTATGAGTGATAAGGTAGGCTCCAAAAAGACCCTCTACCTTTTGACCCATCTATACTCATTTCTTCCTCAATCCCCGCATAATTAGTCTCCCATTTTTATCACTATAAAACCAAACAGAGAGCACAACTCTTAGTACCTTCTCTTCTCACTACTCTGCCTCTCAATGGAAAAAACCCACATGTCATTGTGTGTCTTCTCTCTTGCACTTCTCTTCTCATCCCTCACAATCCATGCTAGAGATGTGCCCTCACCCTCTCCGGCCCCGGTTGAGCCCGAGAGCGAAAACGGCTACGGCCTTTACGGGCGCGATTCAACCCAATACGAGGCCACCACATACACAAACGCCAATGATGAAAATGGAACCCCAAGTGACGGGCTCGGCGGTGACAGCTACCCCAACTACAACACCGGCTACACCAACACCAACGACGAGGGTCTTGGCGGTCAGAGCTTGATGTCCAACAACAACAACGACGCCAATAGCTACAATTCCGAGTGGTACCAACCTGAGAAGCGGAGGAGCAACGAAGACAACTACTTGGGAGGCTACGAGACAGAGCACAAGGACGGGTGGAGTAACGGTAATTACTATGGAAACAATTTCAAGTACGAGTTTGAGTCCATGGAGGAATATGACAAGTACCAGAGGACCAAAGGAGGCTATTGGCCTTGAACAATAGAGATGCTTCCAACTTTATCTGTTTTGTTTACTTTCTTTTTGGTTACTTTGCATATCCAAAGCGTTGGGATTCAATTATGCTTCCAAGAAAAACAAGTATGATTACAACTTATGATCATGTTTGTTAGGTTACCTTTATTTATGTTAAATTTGAAAGGGATAATTTCAGGAAACATTCCCTGCAAATAGACCAAATCTCATATAATACTCTTTAAAAAAATTTCATCTCGGATGCACCCTCTAATTAAAAATTAATATTGAAAAGATTAAATTACTCTTGAATGTGTTTTAAATTTTCAAACAATGCCCTCGTGACCCTCTCTCCTGATCCTCTCTCTCTTGCAACATTAGTAAAATTGTTTGAAAAGGTTACTGGAGAGGATGCCCGCAGTGGAAGTCACTGGAGAAATCAATGTCATTGGTGTACAGAGATGGATAAAAAGGGCATCATTTGAAAATTTAAAACACAAGCAGAAACATTTTAGTCATTTAACTTTCAATTTTAATCGAAATAGATAGAACTTTATGGAAATGAGCAAAGTGAGAAAACGGTAAATCTAAGGAGGTTCGGTGAGAATATTTCTAATGTTTTTTTAAAAGCAGTTACGTGAGAAACACATAATTCTATGTGTAGTCTTCTAATGTTTTTCCTAACCTAAATTTAAATAGAAAAATATAGAAATAATCTATGGTATTAACTATAAATATTTGGTGATGAAGCGAAAATGACACTAAAGAATAGGTCACGATCCGTTAAATTGCTAAAATTAACAAGAACTGAAATTCACAAACCAAAATAGCTACTACTTCTATTTTTAGTTAGTGGACACACTATAAAATGATGCACATGATTGAAGCAACTGATCAAATCAACAAATTAAGAAGTCACGTTAACAAAGAAGAGAAGAGAAAAGAAAACAAATCAAGAATGGGAAAGGCAGTGACAGTTGTTTTGTTTGCGGCGGTGATGGTGTTGGTGGTGGCAGCACCATCAGCTGCTCAGACCGCAACGCCACCAGCCGCGGCCACGGCCACAGATGCACCAGCCGCTGCTCCTCCCACCACTGCTGGCGCCGGCGCAACCCCAACAACTGCACCCACTGGAGCTACTCCTGCTGCAACCCAACCATCAACAACCCCAAAACGCAAGATTCCAGGTTATTGATACCTATGGAAAGTAAAGAGGAGATGCCAATTTATAACTTCTCCATTTTTTAGTTGAATCACTTAGATTATCTCTTTTTCCTTATTCTTCTCCACTAGAATAATTGGCACCCTATACACCAAGAACAAATAAAAATGTTATCGACGAACAAATTCCACATTAATGAAATAAATTTCTTTATGATTATATATGCTGTGTATTATTTGGTAGCAACCATTTTCTAATAAGTTCCATTTGGTATGTGCCGTAAATAAACGAGTCAAAATTTTAACATTATGAGAAGGGGCAAAAGGGGTGGATCCATGTACAACCTTGATTGAATTGCTCGAGTTATATTTTTGAAGTTTTAAATAATTAAAAGTTATCGAGTTATTAATAATAAATTATATTTGTTACGTATCTGGTTCAACTTCGTTGTAATTAAGTTTGAACCGGATTCAATTTCAAGATTGTTTAAAATTTAGTTAAGTAAATTTATTTTTATTGAGTAAAATATATTTCAATAGCTGTAATAATACATACTATCAACATTGACCTTCACACCATTCGTTTTTGGAGGATCCCATCTGACAGTAGATTATATAGAGAACATCACTGATTATAAGAGTAGATGAATAAATATGTATGTTATATGAAGTTGTGTAATATTTGAGATAATTGTATTCAAAGTTGTATGCACATGTATAATTTTTGTGTGTCTAAGTGTAAGGCTAACAACGCGGGCCGTTAAGGTAAGCTAACATTAAGTCATAGTAAACGCGTACCTTATTGGCACGCCGCCGTTCTGCTAAACATATTTGACAAATTTAAGTCAACCTTATTAGACTGTCAATTTTTGTCATTGATGAAAATTGATTTTAATGATCGGTGATACTCATATCCATTTCTGGGTTGTTGTTACGTGTAAATGTTGGCTGTATTTTTTAGGACACAGAAAGATGTTGGTCATAATGTCTGATCATTCAGTGAAGACATCTTTCGACTTAGATTTAGGTAAGTTTCCGGTTTCGAGTAGATCTTGCTATACACGATTGTATTACTCGATTACTCCGATCAAATATTCTC
>JAYMTP010005403.1:0-13414 GCA_036897365.1 Geranium brycei
ATTTTTCCTAAAATAAAGTAGGTTTTCTATTTGTGTTCTCCTGCTGCGGAGTTTTATTATCGGTCATCTAATAGATCTCGATTCCAACAGTCATGCGGGTCAACGTGCGAGGGGTCATGGCCGGGATCAAGCACGCGGCCCGCGTGATGGTGCCCTTGGGCTCGGGCTCGATCTTGTGCACGTCGAGCATAAGCGGGCTCATGGGTGGGCTCGGGCCGTACCCGTACTCGGTCTCCAAGGCGGCGATCCCGAGCATCGTCAGAGCGGCGGCGGGGGAGCTGTGCCGGAGCGGGGTGAGGGTGAATTGCATATCTCCGGCGCCGGTGCCGACGCCGATGTCGGTGGGGTCCATAGCGCAGTTCTTTCCGGGGCTGAGCCCGGAGCAGGTTGCTGACGTGGTGTACGGGATGGGTGAGCTGGCAGGTGCCAGGTGTGAGGAGGGTGACGTGGCGAGGGCGGCCTTGTATCTTGCGTCTGACGAGGCAAAGTATGTCTCGGGACACAACCTTGTTGTTGATGGAGGCTTCACTTGCTTCAAGAGCCTCAAGTTCCCTTCTCCGGATCAAGTCGTGTAATGGGCCTAATGGGCCTTGCATCTTTTTTTTTTTCTGATTTATAATTTTATCTCCTTGTTTTGGCAATTTGGATTAGGAAGATTACAGGATCTTCGCTATGGATCTTCGCTATTATAAATTTCACCGCATTATAGAATTATTATTAGGGGTAATTTCATGTCAGTATCCCGAGTTTGCCTCATTTCAAAATCAGTACCTCAAATTTGAAACTATTTTTATCAATACCCTAATAATTTTTAAGTTACACTTAAAGTAACAGATGTTCATTCTTCGCATTGGATATTCGCTATCATAAATTTCACCGCATTATAGAATTATTATTAGGGGTAATTTCATGTCAGTTTCTCAAGTTTACCTCATTTCGAAATCAGTACCTCAAATTTGAAACTATTTTTATCGATACCCCAATAATTTTTAAGTTACACTTAAAGTAACAGCTGTTCATATAACAGAATTAGTTTGTAAAAAATTTAAAATGATCTCAATAGCTATTATTTGAAATTCGACTAGTCCGACCGGTTCAAATTCGATCAAAACGATTCAATTTGATCGGTTTAATTATTAATAATTAAAATATCATAAATATTAATAATTAAAATAATATGAATTATTGATAATTAAATAATATTTAATCACTAATTTTCATGATTCAAAACAAAAGTAAACAGGGGAATACGGTGAGTTAATTTTAATTTTCCCTGTAAATTAATTAGCACAGTGAGTTATTTGTATTAATTTTTTTGGGTCTTTAGTGATAATGGGAACCCAGATGACAGGCGATGGCAGACATTTAAATTTTAATATTTGTTTGTATTAAATGTGAGTTAATGTATCAGAGATTTTATTAATTAAAATCACGAGAAATGTAACTCATTTTTTTAATGAACATTGTCCAACCATTGTAACCTATTATGTATTATTCGAACTCGTCATTTCCAAGTTCCAACTTGCTTTCATGCAAGCCTGTCACCATTAATCTAGCTCCCTCCCCTTCCACAAGTATATATCGTGAAGTGTAAAAGTATTTGGCGCAGTGGTCTAAGGAGGTTCTACCCGACCAAATGTCAAGTTCGAGCCAATTTGTTTTTACATGAAAAATTGAATTTGGTTGGGATTTGTGGGATTGGGTGGGTTGGCCTTCGGGCCTTGTAAAGATAACTAGGATCTTAAAAAAAGTATATAACTGGAGCAGGTTGAAAACGTTACTTATTGTAAAATACTGTTTTTTCTTCAAAAATAACACTTATTTTAAAATATATAATACTAAAGTATATATGAAGTCGTGTCAATTGAAATAAGGTAATGATATATATTGTTAATAGATTGATTAATGAATTACAACCAGAATGTCGCTAATTATTATGGAGATACTGAAATTTTAGATGTATTAAATAGTGCAATTGGGCTTACAACTTATTTTAAAGTATAATTCAATGAGTTGTAATCGAATACAAATTCATCGGTTAATACAACGTTCGACAAGTTCTTTTCCGTATGATTTTGATTTTAATGGTCTGGATTGACGAAAATTGACTGGCAATGGGCCGATTTGGGAATGTGCTGGTGGGTCTCGTCTTTCTGTGGCTCCGCTCCCTTGTAAGCCATGGTCCACTTAAAGGGAGAAATAAGCCCACGTGTAAAAGACACGTCGTGAGTTGTTAAAGTCTCACGTGTAGAATACACGTGAGGGGGTGTTGAGAATATAAAGTCACACATGAAAAATAATATGAAATAAAAAAGTTGTATATAAAGAGAAGAATCAAACCCAACTAATAAGTTTGAGCTTTTAGCTATGAAGTCCGGCCCGATCAGTCATTTGTATCTAATTAAGGGCAATTGTGTCTTTCAGCATTGATGATTGAATTTTCAAATTATTTTGTAACGTGATTTCCAAAATTTTTAATTATCTCATCTGAGCATAATCCTGAACGATCTCTTCATCTGAACCTTAGATCACTAGAGACAAACCTATTTTCATATAAATTCTTGTTCTTATTTCAGCCTTCAGTCACTTACAACCAAGATCGACGAGTTTACCAGCTACGGTTCCAAGTAGTTCTGCAATGACATCTTCAAATCGAAAGTTTGTGATATGTTAGAAATAAAATGGTACGAGTTGAAAAAAATGCGGTTAGTTTCTTCTTGTGATATATTTTTCTTTCAAAACCATTGTGATTACGTGATAGGATAATTACAGATTCACCGAACAACTCATTTAGAACATTTGTATTTCTATTTCCAGATTGGCTAGATACAGAAATTGAGGATTACGATGCTATTCAAAATTGTTGCGTGGCGTCAAAACATTGCATGAGATGCTATTTACGATGATGCTTTGGAGCATTATGAGACTCATGGCATCCCGTTCAAGGTCAAGGATCGGTGTCCAAAAGAGTGACACTTTCTAATCACTGTCACTTTGTCAGTACCAAGTCTACCTCAGTGAAGAATTTATCTTCTATGTTTACTTTACAATGAAACTTTAGTCATAGTTTTAGGGTGTGATTAGTACACTGGTGTTATATTTTCTATTCTATTATGAATTATGGGATGTACTTTTTAGATTACAGGTTATTCAAATTACGGGATAAATTTTTGGACGACAGAAATGTACACGTGTCGTTTTCCAGATTACGAGATAACTTTTCGAATTACGAGGATATACACGTATCGATTTCTTAAATATTATTGTTAACAAATGGTTTACATTTTGGTTTCACATTTTGTGTTTTTGGTGGCCTGGTGAACAATTGAATGTTGGTTATATTTGTTTTGTTCGAGCCGGTTATGTTATAGAATGGTTGTTTCTAAAATTCAGGTCATGTCAAATAATTTATCATTTGAATTATTTCATATACGGTATGGATTATGTTTCATAATACAAACTTGATGAAACATTTTATCAGCGTTGGTCTGCAATTTTTCATCACTCTTTATTTCACTAAATTGACCCAATTGACATTATGAAACATGTTACATTAATGTTCATTGTACACATTCTACATTAATAGTGGTGCCCGAAAATTGATGTGTATTCGAATCATAGGAACTAATATTCAACAACATGCTTATATATAAGAAGACATTATTGTTGTTGTGATTTGGAAGCAGTGCAAAAAAATGCATCTGGAAAGATCAAAAGTGATCAAAATTGTAATTTTCAGTACTTATAAAGAACACGATGTTAACGCAATGATGGTGTCATGATATAACCTGCTACTTAGCCTTATTAATTATTATTATTATTATATATATAAGTAAAAGAGAAAAGAAAAAAAAAGAAAAAGGAACATATTAAAAAGATGACAAGGAAGGATATGCAAAAAGATAGAAGAGAGGTGGAGAACTTTAGAAATGAACAGAGCACATATGGGCCATTAATGCCACTGGTCCCACCGTCTTATATATGGTCCCTCTCATCGTCACCGTCTCGATTCGATCTCCACCCATAATTAACCCAAAATCATTATAGACAACTTAATTAATTACAATAATTCCAACACAAAATCTCATTTTAATGTTGGTTATAATACTATTATTTTAACGTTATATTTTTATTATAATACTCTGGTTCACGCCAAAACTTTCATTAATAATAAATTATATTCTTAATGTCATAATAAAAAAATGAATAAATCTTTCAAAAATTTTTTGAAGAAAACTAATCAAAATAAATTTTATTTACACATATATAATAAATTTTATATTTTATATTTATGTCTTGTGTTAAAATAAAATTAGGGTTTGCTAATTTTATTTTAACTTTATTACCTATTTAGGTGATTTTCGTATTATAATTAATATTTTTTATTTAGTTTGATATATAAATGACTAATTTCTTTTCTTATTGTATTTCACACAACATAATATGAATATTATTCTCTGCATTATTTTTGTTATGGTTCATCAGATGAGTTCGATCATTTTACATGTGCTTCTATACAAATAATTATAAATATTTTATTAAACTTATTAAAAATAACAATTAATTTACTGATAAATATTTAAATTAAACATTTTATTGAATGAATTTAAAAATAAAATAATAGTTAATGATTATTAATTAGAATTTTATTTTATCAGGGTATAGACACTAGTCTAATATATTATTAGTTTTTTTTGTTGAGAAAAGTCTAATATATTAGTTTTAAGAACCAAAGTTGGATATAA
The DNA here is from genome assembly GCA_036897365.1 of Geranium brycei. Taxonomy (NCBI): domain Eukaryota; kingdom Viridiplantae; phylum Streptophyta; class Magnoliopsida; order Geraniales; family Geraniaceae; genus Geranium; species Geranium brycei. The sequence continues at coordinate 4,746 of JAYMTP010005403.1, forward strand.
AATTACAGTATATATCTTAAATATCATAATATATATATATATAGTGCTAATTTCGTAAAGTCTACTTTTCCCATTTGTATACTCAGATATGGAATCAAGCGCTCATGGTGTGTCGGGCTAGCCGCCAAAATTAACGGCGGGCATTGGCTAGGATGGCGTGGGACATTGCAGGCCGTCCGATTAGATGGTTCGGTCACCACCAGTTGCATGCTCGCCACGTGTATGCTGATGTTATCCTATCGAAGGTTACCGAATTAACGACCCACGTAATTGGACTATGTCACGTGAATATTAAGGTACATGTACGTGTATGTATGTGTTTGTGAAGGAAAATGAATTTGAAGTTGGCCACGCAACGCAACCAATGAATTAATATTTAGGAATATGTTTCTTTGTTGATTAAAAGGTTTTTTTATATAAGCTGGTTAAAGACGGACTATAAGAATTACGTGTTTAGTGAATGTCGAGCTCGTGATATAGGCTCACTCTAACACTTGATGGTCGAGAGATATATGTTATATCGAACATCAGTCAATTTAAATGTGTATAAGTTTTATCCTCTCAAGAGATAGATAGCAATATTAACTATACGATTAAAACATATTAGTTGAGATAGAGAATCACATCAGGGGGCATATATATCCTAAAAGTTCCACTCTACAATTGGAAGAAATTTTTTTTATAGGGTTGTTAATAGACCAACAATGTGACAAGATGTTGGCCACGTTGAAAAATCATATCGACAAAATGAAAGTGGCAGATATGTGTACGCTTTGTTGGATGTGTAGGCACATAAGGATAGACAAAGTTTGTAACGAATATGTTCAAACAAAGTTGGTATTTTGCCGATAGACGAGAGGACTCAAGAACACTGATTAAAATTGTTCAATCTTGTGCAACATATGCCCATCGAGGCGCCAATTCGATGGGTGAAGATGATGAACTTGGGAGTGTTTAAGAGACCACAAGAATTGTTGGGGAGAATCTGAATCTTTACCAAGAAAGAGTACAATTGAAGGAAGCTAATATACACATTACAACTTACTCTTGAACCAAAAACTAGTATAATGAATCTTATAAGTTATCATTTCACATCCAAATGTGAAACTGTAGTTCAAGTGTGTAATTTAACAATCTTCTCATCCACATTAAACACTCGTTACATTGAGTTAGCTAACTTAGGGCTTAACATGTTTTACCGGTTCGACCCAATATCGAGAGGTGGAATTGGCGACTTTAAACTTATGATTGCAACTTCACATGATTTGTTGGATTTTACCGAAACTAAATGAAAATTGGGTTCGAATCTAGTACACATGACTGTTTATTTCCGCTTTTATTACTTGCTACATTTAGACTTAATTGCATTTTGAATTCACATTTGGGCATTTTCCCTAAACCACACAAACACACTTCAATTGAATAATTTACTGCACTTACACAACTTAGCCAGATAATTAACCCTCACCTGGTCTTTGTGGATTTCGACTCAGTTATTTACCGGATTTATTACTTGCACGACCGCATGCACTTGCCCGTAATCAATACCTGAGAGTGATGCACTCTCGAGACGCAACAAGTATGATGCTCAATGACCAGGACAATCAAACGGCTTGTAATGAAACGACTTGTGACATGGTTATTTACCGAATTTATTACTTGCACGACCGCATGCACTTGCTCGTAGTCGAGACTTGAGAGTGATGCACTCTCGAGACGTAACAAGTGTGATGCTCAACTGCCAGAATAATCAAGCTACTTGTAATCAAGCGACATGTAGCAATTCAAAGCGAAAAGAGATTGGTACAAGTTTGGGGGAAGAGGGAATTGAAAAGTAGACGCGGTGAAAGCGTATCTAAATCACGAGAAACTTGGCCACGATTTATTCCAGTCATTGCACTAAATTCACCCAACTACACGCCACTACTTCTACTTGTTTCCACCAGCACTCAATATTCAATACCCATCGTTATTTGAACACAGCACTTGTCCATCACTTTCAACAAATGTAAGTGTCCAATTGAAATTTGAGTTACTAGAGTAACAATTGTAAAAAAAAGGGAAGCAATTGGGTTGGTGTGCCAACACATGGATGGGCTCAATTTGACATGTCAGAGATTTGGAAATGATGTAGCAATAACATGGTAAAAAGTGAAAACTTCGGTTTTTTTGTAACATGTTGTGTGATTTCATTGAATATGGGTTTTGGTTCCTTTGTAGCTTGTGAGTTCTTGCCTTTGCCCCCACACTAATGATGCTGATGCATATACTTCATTTTTTTTAAATGGGTGTAAGTGTAAATATATGTATATGGATGGTCCATCACCTAATTTTGCAGGTCTAGTGCCATGTACATGACCTAGCTATGTTTAAGCATGCTCATACTTCTATGATGTCAATTAGTAGGGTAGTGATGAATTTTAACCGTAATTTAGTCTGATTGTTTGAATCGGTTCAATCACAATCTATACGATTTAAACAATCAAGTTATAATTTGATACAATTTTTTTAAAATAAAAATTCAAAGAAATACATGATAAAAAATAAAAAATAAAAACCAAAAGAAAGAAGAAAGAAGAAAGAAATACATATTTTGAGAGCCGATCCACAAGCAAATTAGCCGATACTGAATCTATTTGTTCCTAATGATTTTTTTCACATATTTTAGATGGCTTACTAATTAATCTCGTAGGTTATATTCCAAGAAAAAATTGAGTTATAGATATATTTTACTTCAATAAATATAATTTATACTTTATTATATTTAATTGGAATAAAACTAAGACTGTATTTTAAATAAACTATTTTTAACTTTAATTTGTTAAGAAATCAGACAATTATAATATATTTAGAGGGGTGTATTCAATTAAAATTTTAATTGACTTTTAAAAGTCTATGGATTCTTATAATTCTATAGATTCTTTCAAGTCTATAAAGAGTCTTGATGATTTTAATAAAATGATTTCAAATCTCATGGTTAAAGATGATACTTCTAAAAGAGTTTGGTATGTGTAGAAAGTCTCTCAAAATCACCCAAAGTCATCAATTTATTAAAATCTCTCAAAATGATTGATTTTTCCAATACCATCAAATTTAAAAAACATTTTTAAAGTCATGATTAAATATCACAAGACTTGAAAAGACTTCTTAAATCAATTAAAATCTTAATTGAATCCACTCCCTTACATTAGAACAATATGTTGGAATTGCAAGGAGTTGAATCCGTTGCCATCCCTAGACCCTGCTGCCAATATTTGAATTAGTAATTACAAAAACTCTTCAAGGGTAATTTTGTGAATTAAGAGTAAATAGCAGGACCAGCAGCGCCACAGAAGCGCGTGGCAGCAGACGCAGTACACAGTGCAATACTGTAATTACAAAAGCTTGTGAAGGGCAATTCCGTCAATTAAGAAGAAACTGCAGAACCAGCGCCAGAGAAGCGCGTGGCGCCAGACGCTGAGCCCACCGTACACAGTGTTTGAAACTTGGAACCTATTTCTGTTTTCTTCTTCACAGAAACGATGCCTCTGTAAAGCCATTCCTCTTTTTCCTTCTAAAGCTGCGAGACAAAGAGAGAGAGAGAGATGGTCCTCGGAGCCAACGACGCCGTTTGGATGGAAGGACACGAAGACGACGACTCCATCTCCTGGACCCGAAACACCGACGGCGACGGCGCCGCCGCCATGGGAGGTCCTCTCGCCACCTTCAAATCCATGCTCGAGAATGACTGGTACATGAACAACCCCATGAACCCACCTCACCACGACCTCAATTCCTTCCACAACCGCCACGAAATCAGAGACCTGAGCGGTTTCTTCACGAACCCAGATAATAACAATCTCCTTCTTCTTCAACATTTGGACTCTTCTTCTTCTTGCTCTCCTTCACAGGCCTTCGCTCTCGACCCGTCTCAGTCCCAGCAATTTCTGCCCCCCAAATCTGGGTTCTCTTCGCTTCTCAATGTCGGTACTAGCAACCCATTTGACAATGTGTTCGATTTGGGGTGTGAGGGTGGGTTTCTGGGTCAGTTTCAGGTGAATCAAGCTTCGAACTCGCCGGTTCTGCTTGGTTTCAATGGCCTGAGCTCGGAGACCCAGATGGGTCCTCTCGATTTGACCCCCGGATCCGATTTTCAGGCGACCAGGTTGCTTCCGGAGAGCTCAACTACAATGGTCGGCGAAATCGACCCAATGGGTCTGCAAGGGCTCGATAGCTCCGGCACCGGGAATGCCATGTACGCTCACAGGGCCAAGGCGTTGAAGCCTCTGGAGGTGTTCCCGATATTGGGTGCGCAACGAACTCTGTTCCAGAAGAGGCTTGGTGGAGCCAACAAATTGGGGAATCTGGAGATTTCGAGCTCTTCTGGGTTCGGAGAATTGGAGGGGAAGGGGAGCGAGGACAGTAAATTCGATGAGCAGTGCGTTGACATGTCTGGTTTGAATTATGATTCTGATGAGGCTAATGAGATGAGTAAGATGGAGGAGAGTGAGAGGAATGGTGGTAGCAATTCGAATGCGAACAGTACTGTAACTGGCGGCGGGGATCACAAGGGGAAGAAGAAGGGGCTTCCGGCGAAGAATTTGATGGCCGAGAGGCGGAGGAGGAAGAAGCTCAATGACAGGCTCTATATGCTTAGGTCTGTTGTTCCTAAGATCAGCAAGGTAATGTTGTTTTTGAGGTTTTGATTTGAAATTATTCACTTACTTGTTTGGCATATTAGCATTGATACTAACTTTACATTGTAGCTATAGTATACTTAATTCAAATAGTTAAACATGTTGGTTTTGGTGGTCTTTTTAATAATGAGTTGATGTACATGATTCAAGGACAAGAAACAAGTATAGAAATTTATGAGATATGCGCTTTATGAGAGTTTTTAAAGAAAGTGGTGAGTTATAATTAGGGCAAGTTGAGCTTTGCCTTAATTATCTTAAGATGTGAATCCCATATGAATAATTAGTGGTCCTCGTTTGTGGTCACAGATGGATAGAGCTTCGATACTTGGGGATGCTATTGACTACTTGAAGGAGCTTCTCCAGAGGATCACTAATCTCAATGCAGAGCTGGAATCAACCCCACCTGGCTCGTTGCTGCCTGCTTCCACCAGTTTTCATCCTTTGACACCCACTCCGTCGACACTCCCTTGCCGTGTGAAGGAGGAGTTGTACCCGAGCTCATTGCCAAGCCCTAAAAGTCAACCTGCAAGGGTAAATCTCGTTCATTATGGTGCATGTTCTTTAGCAGCACGACTTTGGTCTTCCTTGCAGTTTTATTTCGGTTCACTTAATTCGGTTGATAACAGATGAACAGTATGTTGATGCTCACGTGCTTTCAAATATTGTTTCTAGTTTTGTTTGGACTTGTCGTCTGATGAAAGACATTGACGTGAAAGTTGATGTGTGATTTTGATTTAATTGTTGTACTGGCAGGGATGAAAATCTCCTTTTGAAATTTTGTGTGTATAGTTTAACGAGGGAATCGTAACGATATAAATCTTATCAGTTACTGATATGAGGGCTAGTACTTAGGGAAACGATGGGGTCCCGATGTTTTTATCTGTTTATGCATGTGACATGTGCTCACCTACTTAGTGACCAGTAGAAGGTCACATCTTGTGTGCCTTTAGTTACATGATTGGTTGAACTAATTATTGGATATTCATGCTGTACATTAGACGAAATCACTGGTTATCCAGTCTCGGATTCTTGTATATACAGTTTATTGAGTAATATCCTCAATCATTCTGTTTTTATTTCTTGGTATTCAGTTGAATGAGAATGTCGTGTATCAAATTTAATTATTTACGCATTACTATAGGAAGTGTTCAAGCCGAGAATGCAAAATATAGACATGGGTATGTAAATATCAAGCCAATAAACACATTTGCATGACGTACTTATCTCTGTTCATTTCACATGGGAAATGGGATAAACAGTTACTAGCGTTCTTAGGATCCGCTACTCATGAATATTTTGGCTTCCTCTATTTTGTAGGTGGAGGTTAAGGCAAGGGAAGGAAGGGCTGTGAACATACACATGTTTTGTGCTCGCAGACCTGGCCTCTTGCTCTCCACTATCAGGGCTCTTGACAGCCTTGGTTTAGACATTCAGCAGGCTGTTATCAGTTGTTTCAACGGATTTGCTTTGGATGTGTTTCGGGCTGAGGTATGCTTCATTATCTGCCACTACCACTTCATATCATATTTTTTTCCTCTGCATAATTCATCCTTTTGAAAAATTATGGATAATAATATTTACATGCTTACATCAACCACCCTAGTCTACTGTTGCTTGCACTTGAAACTTGGACTAATGGTAAACTTGCTAACTGAGCTAGAATGAGGAATAGTTATAGAAGTAACTGTCTTTGGTGTTTGTGTTATGACTTTGAATTCTTACATTCTTAGGGTAAAGATCTATGTGGAAGCACATGCCTGTGTTATCATGTCTTGGTTAAGGTTGAAAACATGGACACATTTTCTTGGATGCGAAACCAAGTTCAATATGGATAAAGGTCATTGACAAAATATCTGAAATTGAGGACCTAATCGCACTTCTCTATTTATGAGAAAATTAGCAGTAACTGTTATTAATAGTATGCAAGATTCTAAAACTTGAGATTGGGGAGAAAACAGCAAACTCATTTGTATTAAATAAATAATATACATGCATATATTCATTTATAATTCACATGAAAGAAAAAACAAACAATATTTTTAGTAAAATTATATAATTAATTAAAACAAAATTACAAATATAGAATACTTTGAAAGTATAAGTAAAAAATAAATATTTGACTAACTTTGACCAGGTTTGATTGTGTGACAATCCGGTAAAACTGAACCCACCAAAAACAACTTTTAAAAAACTCGGCTTTTACGAGTTCTCGGGAGTTTTAGAACACTGATAGAATGCTCTTAAGTTTTCCATATGCATAGGGTAAATATAAGTTTTCTTGTGGATTTCGTTATCCTCGTTGGTTCCGAACTTGCACTTCATATCTCTCTCTTTTGATCTTCTAACTATCTCTCTCATAAATAATAGTTCCATGTCATAGCATTAAATAGGAGTCATAAATTAACTCGTCGTTTTCACATATTGAGCAGCAATGCAGGGAAGGCCAGGATGCGCTGCCGGAGGAGATCAAAGCGGTACTTTTGGATTCAGCCGGTTCTCGTGCCATGATGTAACTCAAGTAGTAGTCTGTTGATGTGACCGGCGGCCCCTCGCCGGAATTTACTAACCTTAGTTCTGCTCCTCAGCTTATTTTGTAAATGCAATTGGCTTCTAATTCCACGGATGTGGAACGAATCAATTGTTTCATTAGATTTGTTATCGGTCTTAAGTCATAGCTCTGTAAATTTATGGTTCCTTTCGTTTTTCCTCTTTCTGGTGATCAATCCTCGGATGGTATTGACTCTGATTTGAGTTTTTCCGCAATAAATTGTCCTTTAGTTGAACATCTTAAAGCTTTCCATTTCTGATTAGCCTTACATGTGTGTTGTGTATGCATGGTCCAACTTTAATCTCGTGACCACCACTACAAGAATGCAAGATTAAAGTGCGAGTCTCAATAGTGATACAGTAATAAACTCATGACCTTACATTTTTTTTTTTGATCGGCAATAATTGAAGACATCCTAAACTACTAGCATGTACCAAGATTCGAACTCAAGACCTCACATGTGTTAAGTGAGCTCCTTACCACTTGGCCCAACTTGTGTTGGTTCATGACCTTACATAATTTATATAAAAACCATTTGGTATGGTGCACAAAACTCAAGCTTTCCCATAAGTTATAAATTAAGTTTCAACAACATATGAATTACTTTCTAAAAGTTTATCATTTGTATTACAAGAATGATTTTTTCTTGAACATTCTTGTTTGATATTATATATTATTATATTGTATATTAATTATATTAAAATTATCATATAGTTTTCTGTTGTGATATTATGGCTTAGGATTAGTATTATATTTTTTGTTGTTTCATATATAAAGAAACTTCTTATTATATTTCATAATCGAACATTCATTGATAAACACTGAAGGAGAATTTACACATTTTCATGGTATTATAGGCTTTATAATTTTCTTCAAACATTGGTTCAACTTCTGTACGAGTGTGGTTGCCCCCTCGTTAATTATGGTTTAACGAGTGAGTGAGCAGTATTATTTCTACCTAAACTTTTTTTCTTCTTTTATATGCTACATGCACCGGGCAGTCCAACCCTTTTTCAAGTTTTACCTTTCTTTTTTGTGGTGATCAATCCTTGGATACAGACAAACATATTCTATTCTCTTCATTCAATTCACTTTTAGTCACACTCTCTTTACCATTACCAATTTCAGCTCTCATTTTTCATTTTCTCTCAGTGTGTCTCTTACATTTTACCCTTCTATTCTCAATTTTTTTCTCTCTTACATTATTGTTAGAGATAATTTCAGCTAGGTATACTTGTAGAAACTTCATTAACTGATATATACAATTAAAATTTTTATTTATTTTCATAGCTCTTTTGAATCAAACTAATTATCACCCTACTTAATGAATTTTTGTGAAATGAGAACATTATTGAAGATATTCTTAAATATTAAAAAATTGCTCTTAAAGTGAAAACAAATAACTCATTGGGGTAATTACACATAAGTACACCTAATTATACGAT
>JAYMTP010005404.1:0-13413 GCA_036897365.1 Geranium brycei
TTTAATTATTAAAAATTATATTTATTATTTATTAAATAAAAGTAATAAGAAAACTTAATTTGAACCAGTTAGATCGGTTTTAAATTGATGAAACCAATTTTAAACCGGTTAAATCAGTCTCATTCAAATCAATATTATTAAAGACATTTTAGACTTTTTAACCAACAATAACAATTAGATTTAACGAAATTTTTGAAGTTGGAATAGTAATTTTGAAAAGTGACAGTTTAGCCCTTTGTCAATATCCCTTACATAATTATATGCGGTTGTTATCCTGACTTGTTTCAGCATTTTGATGATTAAGAAAAATCTTTTCAAAACTTACCATTAGTGCAACCATAAATTTTTGTTAAGTAACAAATTATGAAAAATACAGGTCAGAGGATATGCTTTGGTATCATTATTTATTTCCTTGAATGGAATCTGGAAAAGTTGAAAATGCCCAAACAGTCCTTTACAGGAAGGAAAGAAGAAGACTGGAAGTTTCTACAATTCTCTACACATAAGTTTCTGGAACTGCCCACACTGCTACTCCTCTTGTTTTATTTCAACACCTTCTTCGTCTAATCTCTCCATCATCGTTTTGATTCGCACAGAAGAAACAAGTTGCTGCTATGGCTGAAGACGGAGCTGTGACTGTGTACAACAACAGCGCCATTGCTGACTCCAAGAAGAACTCATACTCCATCAAGGTGGGCATGGCCCAGATCCTCCGCGGCGGCGCCGTCTTCGAGGTCTCCACCGCCCACCAGGCCAAGATCGCCGAGGCCGCCGGCGCCTGCTCCGTCCTCGTCTCCGACCCCTCCTCCCGCATGCCCGATCCCTCCCTCGTCAAGGAGATCAAGCGCTCCGTCTCGATCCCCATCTTCGCCAGATCCAGGGTCGGCCACTTCGTCGAGGCCCAGATCCTGGAAGCCATCGGCGTCGATTACATCGACGAGAGCGAGGCCCTGGCCCCCGCCGACGAGGCCAATTTCATCAACAAGCACAATTTCACGACCCCGTTCGCGTGCGGGTGCCGCGGCCTCGGGGAGGCCCTGAGGAGGGTCAGGGAAGGGGCCGCCATGATCAGGACGCAGGGCGATCTGTCCGGCTCCGGCGACGTCGCGGCCGCGGTCCGCAGCGTGAGGTCCCTGATGGGGGACGTGAGGGTCCTGAGCAACATGGACGATGACGAGGTCTTCGCCTTCTCCAAGAAGATATCAGCGCCTTACGACCTGGTGGCGCAGGCCAAGAACATGGGGAGGCTCCCCGTCGTCCACTTCGCCGCTGGCGGGATCGTCACTCCTGCCGACGCCGCGCTCATGATGCAGCTGGGCTGCGACGGGGTGTTCTTGTCGTCGGATGTGTTCAACTGCCCCGACCCATATAAGCGGGTTCGGGGGATTGTTCAGGCTGTGAGGCACTACAATGACCCTCATGTGCTGGTGGAGACTAGTTGTGGGATTTCTGATTCCATGGCTGATCTCAACATCAATGAGGACAGGATCGACAACATGTAATCTACTTTCTTGCTCTTCTCTCAATATACTTGGTCTGTCTGTCATGTTATTTGCTGTTTGGCCCAAGAATGAGATCCTTTGTGTCGAATAAATTGTGTGGGAAATGAAATTGATTTACTAAATCTGGTTTGCAATTTCTTTTACTTGAATCTTGTCACTTGTCCTAATAACCGATTTCAGACTCAGTGAAGCTCATTATTGTTGAAATGTATAGTTTTAGAGCAGACATTCTCAATGTATATAATTACTGCAAGCAATGAGTTCATATGCAAAAACAAGTTGAACATCAGTGGTGGTGAACAACAAAGAACCATTGATCTGCTGCATTACTTTTTAGCATGTGTGTTGGGCCGCATAGGTCGATTTCCCCAAGTGATGAGCCTGGATACTACTAGGGCATCAATTTATCATGTTTCAGTATCCAGATTATATGAGATTCATGTTATTGCATTTGACCTTGTGTCCAAATTATAGTAGGGGGCTTCAGTAATATCATTTACCTTTTAGCTCACCTTATAATCAACTGTTGTACTTATGTCTTCTCACCATGTTCAGTTCAATTTGTATCGCTCACCTCAATAAGACAAACTTAAACTGTAGGGAATTATCACCTCCATAAGACAAACTTAAACTGTAGGGAATTATCACCTCAATAAGACAAACTTAAACTGTAGGGAATTATTTTGAGTAGAGTTGTTTTTGCTTTCAAATAAGAATTCTAGGAATTTCTGAAACTTAAATATAGTTTGCTTAAAACCATCCATTTCTTCATAAATTAAGTCAGGTAGAGATGTGAAATTATCCTAATTTTTGTAAATCAAATGAAAGTGTAAGATATTCATAGGTATTGCATGTTGAAGATAAAAACATGATTAATATGCAGCTTATGCAGGCAAACTCATAACTGTATTTAATTGGCTGTACTTTCTCCCTAAGAATTATGACTGATACAAATCAATCATCGATTAGATAGCTACAATATGAGCGAGTCTGCCATAGCCTACATCAAGACAAGAATTCAATATTGTGAACAGTTTTAACACAACCAAATATATAGTGTCATCATAACATATAGTTACCATAACCAGAGCTGATATGATGATAATAATTTCCCTCATTTCTTTCCACTTTTCTTCAGTCCAGCGCCTCCAATTGGGCCCTTCTGTGCCTTGGCTCTAAGCTCCTTCAGTGCCTGTTTGTTTACATCCAAATTAGTTCTTGTGTATGCAAGCAAGCAGAACAAATTTACAAGGCTGATAAATCATTACCTTCTCCTCCTCTTTTTTCTTTTGAAGGTTGGCCATATCAACCTACAAGTCAATGTAAACTTGACTCAACATATGGCAGATAAAATATGACAAACGAAACTTGACATACCATCTTTATATTTCAAAGCCACCAATAAACCAAAGCTAAACAGTAAAAACATATCAAGGAAATGAAACTGGATAACATGATCAACTGATGATTAACATTGATGCAACATTTGCTTGTCCTGAGTATATTGTGATTATAAGTATGATAATCCAATCAGCTTACTTTGCCTATTAGAAATAAATTTCAATTATACCATAAACCAAAAACAAGGAGTCATTTCTTTTGTACTTTTTCCAGATTTCTAATATGATTTTTCTCAGCACGGACATAAATAACCGAATTTTCGTCAAATTAAGTATGGAGAGAAGATTGAAACAGTCAAATACCTCGTCGTACTCTTTCTTGTCAGCCTTGGGTTGCTTCAAGGGCTTGGCTTTTCCACCTACCAAGACAAGAGAGGAAAATTTAAGTATCTATAACCTCATAATAACAACACAAGACTAGGATTTTCCAGAGAAACAAACATCAAATTTTAGGGGAATCAGAGATGATCGAGAGCATACCTTGCTTGGAAGACATGACTGAGAAGAAAGTTAGGGTTTGGTGTTTGGATGTGGAGGAGCAAATAGATTGAAACGGGGGAGGAAGAGAAGCTAACCCTTACCCTATCGCAATTATTAGTGGAAGTCCAAGTGCGAGCCATTTATAGTCAAGTTTGCGTCAGATATACGCGCTACGTGCGTATTTGTAGTTGTGTGGTTGTCAACGTTAAGGAGTGAGTACTTATTTGTAATATTCGGACATAATTTTATACCATTACATTCAACTCTACACCAACATGGCCCTTGTGTAGGTGGTCCAGGCTGTTCGGATTCTTGGCCTCGGCCGGGGTTTAAATCGTGTCATGCTTGTGGAATTTAAGATAGATTTGTAGTTAGGGGTGGGGTAGAAACTTGTATAGAATTCGGCTGGGCCTGGGTAGGTAGTAGGCTGGGTTAGTTGGACCAATAAAAAAAAAACATCCAATTCTACACTATTATCACACGGTTATATTTAACTACAAAATTCACTTTTGTTGGTTTTCTTTTTTCTAATACTTGATTATTTTTATTAGCAACTTACCCCTAAAATGTGTAAACTACCATTAGTTTTGATTTCAATTTTGTCTGATTTACCGCGGACCCCTAATTAACTCGAATTTAATTTAACTTTAGTTCAAATTCATAAAATTACAATTTTACCCTTATTATATACAAGTTTTCTTTAATTGCATAATGACAAATTAATCTTTTCCCAAAAGATTAAAAATAATAAATAGAAATAGAAATGGGATTGTGAGCTCGCCGATGGAGAAGGACGTCGATGGTGGAGGAGCTCCGGCTCGGTGGAGAAGCTCTGGCTCGGTAGCGGTGCTGGAGGCGAGATCTGGTTCGGCACAGATCTGCTCTATTCAGGTGCCACCTCTCCTTCTTTCGGCCTCGGCGCCTCCTCGCGCTACTCCTTTGACGAAAAACCATCTTGCTCCGGCACACGAGCACGATTCTGGAGTCATCGAGCGAACTATGTTGCTTGAAATACCGTGATTTGGGGATTTTATGTGTTAATTGAAAAGGCTGCTCCTCATTTTGGGTCAATGATGATGAAAGATGAAGGAGGTTTTGTGGGTCTGGAATCGAATCAACGCATGTCTTTCTTCGATTCTGACGAAGAAGACTCGGAGAAGATGAAGAGGGTTAGTGGCAAAGATAACCCTCGGAGACTCGACCCAATGCTGGAGGTAAGTTTGTTATTTCATCACAATTTTGACCCAAAAAAGGGAAGAACTAAAGTACCAAATTAATGGCTTTTGTTGAAGAGAGCAAGCAAGCCCAATGCTGGATTCAGGCTTGGCAATCTCTACGAGCACAATGAGAGTGGTGGGGACACTCAAGTAACTGGAAGCAGACCGCGAGCTCCAATGTGTTCACGTTCAAAGTGATATGTGGGAGACGACCCATCGAGCCCAGAGTAATACCTGAAGAGCTCATTCTGGTGGACAAACAAAGCGATTATTCAAGTGGAAAACTCATACTTGCTCTTGTAGTCTCCAAATCACACTAGAAAAGCCATCAAAAGACGACAAAGAAGGTTGCTTGAGCTACTCAGTTGAAAAAGAGGAGGAGAAAAATCGTCATTTCACATAAATCAGTTACAAAGTGTAGAACTGTTATCAAATTTTTTGATTTAGGTGATCTACAAAATTTTTAAAAAAAATTAAGGTGTATTCAGATGAAAAATAGTTATGCCATATTATTTTCTTGAACTCTCGCAGTGAATTTACTTTTTTTTTTCTTTTTTCATTGGCCCAATTAACCCAGCCCACTACCCACCCAAGCCCAACCCAATCCTATACAAGTTTCTACCCCCACCTTAAATCCCACGAAACATGGCACGGTTCAAACCTCGGCCGATGCCAGAAATCTGAATGGTCTATCCGAATGGCCTGGACCACCTACGCCAGGGCCATCTTCAGTGAATTCACTTATTAATTGCATATCAATGTGGGAACTGATTCTTGCAATTCTGTATCATATGCTGGATTATTGCATATTTATTTATCAATATTGCATAGATTATTTTGCAAAAGAAGTTATGCTGAAATTGACTATAACAGTTATGTGGAGAATTGATTAGAGAAACCATACAACTTCAGCCAATGAGGGTGCGAAATGATGTCATTCGGCTGTCGCCAAGAAAGTAACGCAAACATTTTAAGTAAACTATTTTTGGGGAAGGAGATTATGTATATAATACAAAGCATGGTTAGGTCAAGTAGTAAGGAGTTCATAATAATATATGTTAGGTTTTGAATCTTGATACATAAAGCACTATGTTGATTATGTTGAGGTAACACGTAAGTAAGGTAACTTATGTTAAATCTAAAAGAATTTATTTGTAAATAATCTAATATATCCTCGTAGTTTTAATTTGAAATCAGGTTAACCTGATGGGTACAAAATCGGTATAACTGAATGAAATTAAAAATTGATTCATTTTATTAAGACTTCCATATCCTTGTTACCTTTTCAAAATTTCAAAACAAGGCATAATTTTTCAATCTCTCTCCTTCTCCTCGCTTACTCTTGTGATAAAGAAGATAGTAACGGTCAATATCCTTGGTCGTTTGGGATTGACGAAGCAAGAGAGGGATATTTTTCAATAATTCCAGTCGTGAGGTTGAGAAAATGCACAAGTAGCAAGTAGTAAATTGGTGGGCGTTTGTGTAGATCCCCAAATCTCAAAATTGTACAATTTCCCTTCCAGTCTCATCCGAATAGTAGCCTGGTTTGATTCCCGGCTGGGGCGCTTATCTTGGTTGAATGGGGGATACTGTTACAAGATTAGGTGAACAATTGTTGCTTTCATTTAGAATTACATCCTTTTGACTTGTACCACAGTAAAACGCCGGCTGTCTCGGAATCTGGAGAGGCAGTGACTTATTTCCAAGCATGGACAGAACATGAGACATCTCAGGTCTCTCACATGGCCTTTCCTCAACACAGAGCAGACCTACCTGTATGTGTCTCACTAGCTCTTCCATTCTCCCACATCCCTCCCTCTCCTCTATGCTCTCATCAATTCCTTCCCCGCCTCTGCCTTCCCTCCACAGCTCCCACGCCTGCAACCACCTTAAAAGCTCAAGCTCATACGCGGAGAACAGATTGAATTCATATGATCCACACCTACATATCTTATAATGTTGGGAGGATGTTCCCATCCGGTGAAACTAGTAGCTCTTTTCCCGGTCATTATCTCCAGCACTATGACGCCAAAGCTGAATACGTCTGACTTCTCCGAGTAGATCCCTCCCATTGCATACTCCGGTGACATATACCCACTACATTCAACAACATCATATCATCACATAATAAACCTTGCATTATATGAATTCCTGTATCATCCACTTACTATGTTCCAATGATTCTTCTCGTGTTTGCACTCGATTTGTTCTTCTCAAAGATTCTAGCCAATCCGAAATCTGATATCTTGGGATTAAATTCACCATCAAGCAAAATATTGCTCGTTTTCAAGTCTCGGTGTATCACTTTGAACCTTGAGTACTTGTGCAGGTAAAGGAGTCCTTGAGCAGTTCCTTCGATGATGCCAATGCGCTTCTTCCAGTCCAATAGCTTTTTCTTTGTGCTATCTGTTTCAATCTTTGTTATACCGTCTCTGACAAGAAACACAATAAACAAAAAAGAAAGATGAAGCTTTGAGTGTTACCAACCGAAGAGAAAAGAATCCAAGCTCTTGTTGGCCAAAAACTCATACACCAACATGTTTTTGTTTCCTTCAATGCAGCAACCCAAGAGCCTCACAAGATTCGTATGCTGGAGTTTTGCAATAAGCTCTATCTCATTCTCGAACTCAACAATTCCTTGGCTTGAGTTTGTAGAAAGTCTTTTCACAGCTACTTCTTCTCCACCACCAAGATTACCCTGAAGATAGAATTTCTAATCTCTATTGCAAAATTGTAATTTCCAAGACTCGAATTGATATGATTAGGAATTCACATTAAATTCTGGTCTCATGTTAGATAAATATTGAATATAGACAGAGTTAATGTAGATTAGGCAGAGAGCCTCCTTAGACCACTACGCCAAATACACTTTCTCAACGATGATTATTACTTTGCAACTCTGGAAAAAAAATGTTACCTTGTAGACAGGTCCGAACCCACCTTCACCAAGCTTATTTGCAGAGGAGAATTGATTGGTGGCCTCAGATATGCATTCGAACTTAAACATTTGCATTTCCCCTCCAAGTTTGTTCTGTTTCTTGATCTTGTTCGCCTCGCTAAGTGTTGAGGAAGATCTTATACGAGTTCTTGAGTAAACCATTGACTTTGCCTCCTTATCTGTAACATCTATATATGTTTCCATGAAGTTATTCTTTACATCCTTCCTCATAATGCATTTGTGATATAGCCAGCCAAGTAGCAGAAGAAGAGAAGTACCTGTTATGTCATGTAATTCCGTGGAGCTTTTGGCTTGTTTTATCCAAAAATAATAATATAGAACTATGAAAGATAGTGCTATTGCAGCTGGGGATGCTCCAAGAACCCATATCCACCATTCCCATCTTCTCTTGCTTGCAATGCTACTTCCGATAGGAGGTGCATGTGTTGGTGATGCAGGTGCAGGTGCATGTGTTGTAGATGCAGCTGCAGGTGCTGGAACTCAAGTAAAAACAACCCTCTTCAACTTTCTCAACTTAACCATTCTTCTCTTAAACTAAAGAAAGTCAACATTATAACTTTACAATTTCTTTTTGAAAATTACATCAAAGACCTATCTATCCATAAAACTCTCCCAACCCTCTCAGCAACACAACCAGTGTGATTCTCAATGGCTGGAGTGTGTCCTTGGTGACTTAGAACTTTACATCTAAAACATGTAGATTATCAATTTGAATATTTAATATTTAGAAAGATCAACTTGTGAAGAAGTAGCATCACAAAGAAGCCTATTTTGCTGAACAAGTTAGGAGCTTAGTTCTAGTTCAAATATCATATATTTACTTGATGTGAGACGTAGACTCACATTAACAAACACGATAATCTACATAATTAAGTTCTAATACCACTTATTTGGGGGAACCTAGTCTCACCAAGAAAGAACATATATCATTAAAGTCCACTTCTGACTCGAAAGACTATCAATCAGGTCATGAGTTTGATATGCATATTAAGTGCCCATTAATCTCATATTCATATCCAATGTATATAAGACCCATACTTACACGTGGATTCCTAACAACTGGCATATATATACTGAAATCTTTATCTGAAAGCAGCCGATAACACTTACCTTTCCTTGTAAGGACGTAAAAGTGATCCTCTGAAGAGGATATCTCGTCAATACGCGGCATTGATCGTTGTAAGAAAGCACAGTGTTGCTCAGGTAAGCCTTCCCGCTCCGATTTTATGAAGAAGTAGCCATAGCATGGACATGACTCCCAGCATACCCTGTGACAATAAACACTCGTGATTGAAGTGATGTTCAAAGCTTCCCACATGGGCAATCCCGTTACACTCATGTACCCTGTCCTTTTCACAAAATGGTATTTCCCATCCCTCTTACAGCTACTGTCATCACTGCACAAAACCATGTTAATGCATACGATCATGAGGATTGTAAAAGTAATAGCTCTCTCGCTCGCCATTGCTGGACAGATTGTGACAATATCCCTTCTCTTGCTTATATCAACATTTCTTGTTCAACTATATTCCTTCACATCGAAATCTCAGCCATTCCTGGCTTTTATGGACCAAAAAGAAACCGAAAACACGCACATATACAGAGACCATAATGAATATATCACACTCCATGTACATTTATTGAACTTTAAGTTGGTCGGGAACTATTAGAGCTTATCAGCGAGGAATTTGTGACACGGAGGTCAGGATTTGAGTTTCAGGGATGATTTCTCTTGTTCTTGAATCTCTATCGACCAACTTATGTTAGGTTAACTATTTCTCTTGTACTCTTTAGCTCAAAAACTTTTTGTAAATACAATGTCGTGGAGATGCCATTTATTCGGAAGGTATATCACATAAAAATACAGTTTGTCAATGAAAATGCTATGTCACACAACCAAGTTCAATACTAATGTCTGTTCAGACGATGTTGCAATATGATTACACATACTACAGACAAAATATTTCGACACTTAATGCACTACTACATATATTGTCGACATACACTGTGTGAAACGTTGATAACATTTCACATATGTGTCTGTACATACATTTCAGTGTAGTAGGGCATGTTATTTCCTGTAGTCCTAGTTATTTCAGGAATGTTATATCCTTTTGGGCAGATTATAGACTTCTCTTGGGAATAGGTGGGAATGATGGTCTATAAGATAGCTAGGGATGCTCTTTTTTTTTTAGTGATAGTGAGTTTAATAAGGTCTGGTTCCCTATTAATCTTTGCCAAGTGGTAATATATGATATGCAAGAAAGTTGCAGGTTTCTTCAAAAAAAAAAGAACAGTTGTTATTACACAATTACCAACGGTGGTCTAGTGGTAGAATTGTACCCAGCCACAGTAGAGTTGTCTCCCCTTGGACTATGAAACTCCACAAAATTAGAACATCAATGGCTGGCTATCTTGGTTGAATTGGGGATATTGTTACAAGATTTGGTGAGCAGTAGTCAGCAGCAGCAAGTTGACACATAAGGGCATCATGTTGCCTCGCACTGCGATAAAATGCGGGATGTCTGGGAGCCCTCAGAGGCATAGAAGACCCTCTTTTAAGCATAAGGAGAACGTCACCCATCTCTGGCCTTTCACTTGGACTTTCCTCTACACAAGGTAGACCCACATGAATGTGTCTCACAAGTTGTACTTCAATATCGCTCTCCCTATCCCCTACGCTTTTATCCATCACTTCCTTGCCTTTCCCTTTCCTCCACAGCTCCCATGCCTGATCATAGATACCATCATTACTTACTTGTCACCACAATAGACCAAGCTTTATGTTTCACTTACATATCTTATAATGTTGGGAGGGTGTTCGAATCCGGTAGCTCTCTTTCCTGTCATGATCTCCAACACTATGACGCCGAAGCTGAACACATCTGACTTCTCCGAGTACATCCCTCCCATTGCATATTCCGGCGACATATACCCACTTCATTCAACAACATCATATCAGCACATAACAAAGCTTGCATCATATGTATCACATTTCCAACTTACTATGTTCCGATAATTCTTCTTGTGTTTGCGGCTAATTTGTTCTTTTCAAAGATTCTAGCCAGTCCGAAATCTGATATCTTGGGCTTAAATTCGGTATCAAGCAAGATATTGCTTGTTTTCAAGTCCCTGTGGATCACTTTGAGCCTTGAGTACTTGTGCAGATACAGAAGTCCTTGAGCAGTTCCTTCAATGATGTCAATGCGCTTCTTCCAGTCCAACACCCTTTTCTTTCTACTATCTGTTTCATGTCTTTACTTTATACAATATACAATCCATGGCAAGAAACATGAAAACATAAATGAAAGATCAAGGTTTAAGTGTCACCAACCGAAGAGAAAAGAATCCAAGCTCTTGTTGGCCATAAACTCATACACCAAAATTTTTTCGTCTCCTTCAATGCCGCAACCCAAGCGCCTCACAAGATTCGTATGCTGGAGTTTTGCAATAAGCTCGATCTCATTCTCGAACTCAACGATTCCTTGGCTTGAGCTTGTAGAAAGTCATTTCACCACTACTTCCTTTCCACCCACAAGATTACCCTGGAGACAGAATTTCTTATTTCTGAAACTCTTTTTTTATCAGCAAGAAACTATTATATTAAAGAACAGAAAGAAAGTTGATTCCCAAGTTGGGAAAAGAAAAATCTTAGAACAATGCAAGGACAATAAGAGAGAAGACAAATCAATGAAAGATAAGAATGCATAAAAAAGCACAAGGATCTAGAAAAAGGCTCAAGAGCCGGCCAGGAGCAATGCTTCGTTCTCTACTTGAATAATCTGAAGAGAACGAATTACAGCGTCTTCACTAGTTTGCAAGGCTTGAACATATTCTTTTCTGCCAGTAATAATTGCATGTTCGAAGATTGGAAGGCTAGAAGATGTTACCTTGTAGACAGGTCCAAAACCACCCTCACCGAGCTTATTTGCAGATGAGAATCGATTGGTGGCATTAAATATGCATTTGAAGTTAAACATTTTCATTTCCCCTCCAAGTTTGTTTTGTTTCTCGATCTTGCTCGTCTCGGTACACATGGCGGACAATCTTATTCGAGTTCCTGGAGGAAGCAATGAGTTCCATCTGCGGACTGTAACATGAAATTACTATTCACATCCTCGTAATGCATTTCTAACACAACTTACAAAGACTTCATATAATAAATATGCCATCACTAGTTTTAATCCACATATCTACGCCCATGGTTGTAAAATTGGGTTGTACATATTGGGTCGGACTTCACAACTAAAAGTTTGATTTCATATTCTTTCAATGTGAGATTTTATATTTTCAACACTCCCCCTCACGTGTATTCTACATGTGAGCCTTTATTAACTCACTCTCTCTCACGTGGGTCATAGTAGGACGTGTTTTTTGCACGCATGCTTATTTCCCACCTTACGTGGACCACAATATCAGGGCTTACAGGGGAGCACAGCCACAAGGAGGCGAGGCCCACCAGCACAGGTTCAAATCGAGTCGCTCTGATACCATGTAAAACTGAGTTGTATATATCGGGCTGTGCTCCACAACTAAAAGCTCAAGTTTTTTAATTGGGTTTGACCTAATCAAATATTAAAATAGCTAGTCAAGTAATAAAAGGAAGAAAAAATAGACCTCTTAATTCAGGTAACTGTGGGGGAGCTTTGGGCTTCTCTTGTCCAAAAACAACAAAATAGAGCTATGAAAGATAGTGCTATAGTAGGTGGGGCTGCTGCTCCAAGAACCCATATCCACCATTGCCATCTTTTCCTGCTCTCAATGGCTCCGAAAGGATGTACAAGTGAGAATGTTGGTGTAGGTGCAGGTGCTGACACTGAATTCGAAAAACAAAACCCGGTTCAGGTTAAGAATTTTTTTAAAGTAAATATTTTTGCCATTAATAAAGCACACAACATCATGTAAAAGTGCAGTAGAACACTCCAAGTTTTTGCCATTTTGCCATTTTCCCAATTTATATTAAAAACCAATCAGTGTTGTAGATAATATATAGTTACCACTGGTTTTAGGAGTGAGGATATAAAAGTGATCCATTGAAGAAGAAAGTTCCTGAATATGCGGTGTTGATCCTTGAAACATAAGACAAAAAGGCAGAGGGTTGGTCTGAGTTGTCCATAGTAGGAAGTAGTAGCCATAACATGAACATGAATCCCTGCATGCATTATGACAACCAGTAATGCTGGCAGTGAGAGTAATGTTAAGAGAACCCCGTGATGACAAGTCACTCATACTCAAGTAACCAATCTTCTGGGCAAAATAATGCCCCTCCACACTCCTGCATTTCTCATATGAGGCCGCGGGAACGGTTCCAGTTGCATCATCTGTCTGATCTATGCACAAGACAATATTAGTAACGCAGGTGATGAGAGTAGTCATAACAAGAGTAGTAGTAACAAGTTGTCTCATGATGGCCATAGATAGGTGGATGGATTGTGAAAACATCTCTTGTGGGTTATATGAGAGCATTTCTTGTTCAAAGAGGAACAGCTCCGCATCGAACTCTCAGCCGAGCCTTGCTTTACAGACTTACAAGTTGAAAACAAAGAATGAGCCATCTAAGTGCATGCAGAATTGTTGGTGTCACTACTAGTGATAGGTGAAACAAAGTGAGGAGTGCAAAGAATAATAAGATTATTTTTTAGCAGGGGTGATTACAGATCAGTACACCCGTCGAAACCTCATTCCAGGATTGGTACCTCAAGTTTGAAATTTTTTTTCTCGATCCCCCAAGTTTAAAACGTTAACACTTTAGTTCAAATTCAGTTAAATCTAACATCAGTATTGTTCATATTTTTTTTAATACTCAAAATACCCCCGGTATAATTTATATAGGATATAATTGTTTTATAAATATG
>JAYMTP010005405.1:0-13413 GCA_036897365.1 Geranium brycei
TCAAATCGTACTGTTAATTTTTTTTTTATAGGAAAAGACTAATATGCACTTGACTTTCAAAAATAAAACAGATATTCAGTAAGGGGTAAAATTGTCATTTCTCAAAAATTGTTATAGAATTTATAACAACGATAATAATTTTCATTCAAGTGACTTACAAAGTTAAAAGAACTTGAAACGTACCTACGTAATTATATTTACCTAAAATTTAATTTGCCCTATATAATATTTTGTTCTTTAGAAAGGATGAAAGTGCAACTTAATTAGGAAGAAGTTGGATTTGAAAAGTGATGATTAATGGGTTGATTGATAGAAGCATTGAGGGAGTTTATTAGGTTTGGTTAGGGTAGTTGAAAATGAAAGAATAGGTAACAGAAGAGGTCATTAGTTGAGGAAAGTTAAAAACAATAGATAGATAGAAAAAGAAAAGAAAAGAGGAGCCCACATACACATGGACGCCAGTTCACACACTCTTCACTTTTATTACCATTATAAATAAACAAATTTAATACAGGTGGACGATATGACCCTTCCATTAGCTGTCTCCTCTCCTGATCCTAAAGCTCCCAACAAGCCACGTCATCACTCTACAGATCAACATATATATATATATATATATCTGGTCAAACTTTTTTGGAATACTTGCATCGTAATAATACTTACCATAGAAAACACACAAGATTTATTTATTACAGCCTATTAGTTTAAATTAAATAAATGGATCCACGCAATTTTGATAAGACGTTTAGTTCATTACAATATACTAATCTCCGGTTAAATTCGATTGAATTACCTTTTTTGTGTCAAAGAGAACATTCAACGGTTTAACATGCCATTAGTTGCGGTGACTTTGATAGTTTGATTCTCTAAAAAAAATTTGATGTAAATTATAAAACATATCAAAATTAAAAAAAAAAAAATTATATTATGACACTTTTGTAGGAGGATATATTGTATATTTTGTTAATAACAATAACTGCTGCCACTAAATTAAAAATTAAGGATTTTTATAAAACTACTTAGAAATTTTATTTTTAACTTCAAAATAATTTAACTAATAAATTAAATTATACAAATTTTAGTCAGAAGGTTTGGCGTTTGTTTGCGTGTTTGGTGAGACGTTCGAGTGCCAATTAGGATGTCAGATTCTCAAGAAGGAATAACGGCGGATGTCCCTTCGATCCAAAATAGATTATCGGTCTCGCTAAAAATTTCTAACTGGGTTCTCTATACTTGAGTGTGTCTACATTTTACAGTTTTGTGCGGATTTTTTGGGTCATTTGCTTGCTATGATTCGAATAATCTAATATGGTTCGGAGTGGCCTTATCTCCGGGCGAAGATGTGTTGTCGGCGACATCTCATATTGTCTGGAAGCTACCAACGTCAGGAATATTGTTCTGTAGTAATGATAAAGAAAGATTGATGAGCTCGCGTATTATCGGATTCACAGGGTTTCTCCAGTCATCTGAGTAGAGGTCGTAGGCCTGCATGAATCTGTCAAATGACGTCTACAAAAGAGTTGGTTCAAAATTATTCTTGATTCAGACTGCAAAAGGCTAGTTGCTAGTGTCTTGAAGCAACATCTGATGATGGGGCGATTTACATGAAACTTTTATGTTTGTATTGTCGGGCTATCTACCTATGTTAAGTTCGTTACTGATTATGGTAATTGAGAGTCAGATGCGGGTCTGTCCCACTGATTCTTGTTAATGTTGTCTGTCCTCAAGTTGCTTACGCTTTCTAATGAATTAGTTGATTAAAAAAGCATGTATTTTTGTTTTTTTTTTTGAAAATAATTCTTAATTTTAAAAGCATTTTCATCATTTTATTTTGCTTAAAAAAATAAAAGACATTTTATTCGTTATTAACAGAGTACACCACCCTTCTAGTAATAAGTGCTGCATCACACATTTTAGACATTATCCTTAAAAAGATAACTCTACTTACGATATTTATCTTGAAATTCAAATGTTGAATTCTAAGGCTATACTTCTTCCCTTATTCGGTGTCTTGAAAGTTGAAACACAGCTAATTTGCAAATTGATAATGGGCCAAGTATAATAATACATTAATACAGTTGACAAGTAGAAATTGCAATTTAAAAATAAAATGAAACGTACAATATCGAATTGGAAGATATACGTGGAATCCTTCA
The DNA here is from genome assembly GCA_036897365.1 of Geranium brycei. NCBI lineage: Eukaryota > Viridiplantae > Streptophyta > Magnoliopsida > Geraniales > Geraniaceae > Geranium > Geranium brycei. The sequence goes on from JAYMTP010005405.1 coordinate 2,157, forward strand.
AAATCATAACAACAAGCCCACTGACTTTTGTGCTGTGGCCAACTCTGACAACTTATTGCTCTTCCATTAACTTCAAAATCAATACTATAATTAACAACGCGATTAATTAATTAATCCAGATACCCAAATCCTCATTTGATTCTAATTAAAGAAACAAAATCGGTTGACTGGGTCCGTGAGGAATGATGCAATGCGGAGAAAGAGAGAGGATATAATTCAAATTGGTTTATGATTTTGTTTCCATCGAACCCACCCAATTGCTTCGTTGTGCCTCATCTCTAATTAACCGTGTTTTGTCAATCCTGTCATATTTGATTAATTACAAATTCATTCACTTAATTTGTTTAATTGATGTTTCTATTACCCAAACTGAAATTAAATTATTAAACTAAAAATGACAAACTTAATTATTTGATATAGCTTTTGTTGGTTTGGAAGGTTGCGTCCGAAACAGCTTATGGTTAGGAGGAGTTAGAACGTGGGCTGATGTTGGAATCTTGCTGTATCCATCACTATTAAAAACAAAACCGAACCTATATATTATTCCATTACTCTCATTAATTTAAGCTTCTATTATATTATTATTATTATTGAAAAAAATTTAGTTGTACATAACAAATTTTGTTTTAATATGATAATTTGAGTTGTTAATTATATAGTATTTTACAGGTGGAGTTGTAATAAGGTAGATATTTGTTGTTGTTATTTACAGCAGTGCTGTTATTACAGGTACACAGTTGAAGTTGTCCACCAATAGTGGCTAGCAAAATGATCAGATGGTCCTATACACATTTACGTAGATCACCCACAGCAATAAAGTTTTAGTTTAAGCAACAAGTATATATACATATCTAGGATTGTGGAACTCGAATATCAAAAATATATCGATCAACTGACAAAATTAAAGAAAGATTCGACAAACTCGGGAAGATGGTTGAAAACAGAAGGATCGAGCCAAAACACGTTTTGTAATAAATAAACGTATAATCATATTTATTATTTATTAAAGACAAAATGTATGATATTTAATCATTTTAATTTCAAACTTGTTAATACTCACTATTTTGGATTATGTAACTGTTTATGATGTCAAACCAAAATTAATTAGGTAAACTGAATCTGACCGGACTTAATTAGAGTCAATCGAAATCAATTGATATGAATCGGATTAAACCGGATTTATTTTGAATTTGCCCGGTTAACCGATTTTGACCGATATTTTGACTGATTATTGCGGTATCGTCGCGAGGAGGTGAGAAATTATGATATATCGCCGATATCTACCGGTATCCATAACACTGTATGTAAATTGAACAAAAAAGTTGGAAATCTTAAAGAAACAAGATTATGATTAAGCACATTGTGATATATATATATATATATATATACTTGGTGTGGCTAGCTAAGGCCTAAAGCACCAAGAAAATCACATATAAATGAAAAAAGGTATTGATGATTGGAGGGTGGGAGAGTATATTAATGTAGAGACAGAGAGGACACCCCCAATTTCTCCTCTCTCTCTTTCTCAAAGCTGTCATTTTTTTTCCTTTGATAATCCATAATACAAAACACCAACCCCTTTTCTCATCACAGCCAGCAAATTAGAGTTTGCATCTGTCGGATCCATCTCTCTCTCTTTCTCTCTCTCTGCTTCCAACATATTTTAACCAAAACCCATCAAGCCACTGGAATTGAAGATCAATATTGAGCCGGAACAGAGTCAGTACTATATAGCTATTGTGATGAGTTGAGTACTAGTGATGCACGCACATTGTTTTTGATTTGGGTGGTTAGTGACGATACTATTATGGCGTATCCGCATCACCACCACCACCGTTCGCAGTTCGGAGACACGACGATGACCAAAGTGTTTGTTGGCGGATTGGCCTGGGAGACTCCTACCCACGAAATGCGCCATTATTTCGAGCAGTTCGGTGACATTCTCGAGGCCGTTATCATCACTGACAAGAACACCAACAAGTCCAAAGGATACGGTTTTGTAAGTACTTTTATGGACCGAACAATTTATATTACAAATGTTGTTGTTTCTTTCATTTTGTCGCGCATTGATATATAATACAGTATGACATGATATGTAATAACAGGTGACATTTCGAGATCCTGAATCGGCGCAGAGGGCCTGCGCCGATCCCAATCCGGTGATTGACGGAAGGAGAGCCAACTGTAACATTGCTTCGCTCGGACGCCCTCGTCCTTCACCACCCAGAGGTCCGTCCATTTTAATATATTTTCTTTCATCAGCAAGCTGTGGATCAAGATTTTGGAAATTAAACGGTTTCGTTGTTCTGTGCACGTACATTCAGCGAGGACCCAAGGTGGCAACCGTTAAAAACGCCACGGAGGGCGATGGCTTCCTCCCCCTCCGCCATCCATGCCTCCCCTCCCGCCGCCGCCACCTATGGTCTATCCCCATTACGGGTCAGTTCCTTGTTAATAATAATAAGTAAATATATATATATATATATTAATCAATAAGGGGTATTTAATTTGATTACATTTGGCCATCCCCTTCCTCTGAAATTGGATAGGAGATATTGAGTTGGTATATGTGGTGAGGTGGAGTGTGATGTTATTAATTAATTTAATTGCAAGAATTAATCAGAGAGTTGGTATATAGAGTAATGAAAGAGAAAGTTTTGTGTGTGATTGGGTTGGGTCACCTGACTAGCATAGCACATAAGGTTACATATTCCATGTGCATGAGAGCAGGTCCAGCTGCCATACCACCACCACTGTCTCATCTGTGCTTTTTATTCCACATATTGCCTCCTTGTAATATTCTACTTTGTCGCATTTAATCCCATTTCTACATCAAACATAAACATCATATTAACTTAATCAACACTGATATTCATCATTTTAATTAATTGTATACATATGATGAACTAAATTGGCTTTGGTAGTAGTTGGTATATATATGCATTATTGGGCCCCAAAGGATAGGCTTTACAACTGTTTTTTTTTATGCTCTAGCACTTGCAACGATACATATATATATAACCAAAGGAGGTTGCTATTTTGAGTAATTAATTCTCAAGGAAACACCACACATAATGGACACTACTGATCAAGCAATATTGCTCTTCTCTCTCTCTAAATTGGATTTTCTACTTTTGCAGGTACCCAACCTACCCTCCTGATTATGGGTACCACCAAGTCAGTACACTATTTATTTCTCCATCACACTTCATTACTTAAGATTAATATAGCCTCTTTAATAACAATGTGTTACATTACATAAATATTGTGACAGGCTCTCTACAACCCACAATATTATGGAGCATCGTCGTCGCTGTCGCCGTCGTCCATGGGCTCTCCTTACTTCTACGGCTATTCTATGCAAACAAGTCCCCGGCCTGGGGCTCATCAACGACCGTCCTACGTTTACTACCCGACCCACATGCAGGAACCCTCCTATTCTCCTTACCCTCTGCCCTCCCTCCCTTCTCCCACAAGGCACAACCCCAGTTACCATCCCTCGTCGACGGGTACGTGATTAATTTTGAATTTATTTATGATTAACAAGTTCCATAGGAATGGAAAATATTGGGATGGTACTTTAGTAGTGGTCGGAAATAATGAAAATGTCGTGAGTATGTTGTAGAGTGATGTGTGGGGAGGTTGGGATATGGGGGGACTGAGGCATGTGAATGAGCTGGATGGACAGTTTTGTGTGAAATGAATGGTCAAATGGTTAGTGATCATGACAGATAAGCAATAGTGTTTACTGCTCCACATGTCTCATTTTGTCAGTCAAAAATATGATACTGTACTTGTGACCTTTCCCTGTCTTCTAAGCACAATATATGTACTAGGGTAGCTTTTTGTTTCCCAAATATGTTTGGGTAAAAAGTAAAAACATAAAAATTTGATATCTTGTGAACCGCATACATGTCGTGACGTTCTGGAGTTTCCATTAACATATGTGAGGTTTTGAGTTCGATTATGGTACATGTGAGTTTTTTCTTTAGATGCTGACAAAGGAGTTAAAATACTAATATTACGAAACGCTCGAATGTCGGTCCAAAACATAAGATTTTCTTGATTTGCTGATAAAAACAAATATATTGTGATTCATAAAATTGAACTTGAACGTATATATTTTGTGTTAATGAGAATGGTGCTTTGATGGGTGGTGGCAGAATTGCAGACTCCACAGCATACTACTTCGGCAGAAACAGAGGTTCCAGAAAGCCCAAACACCTGAGGAGAGGAACTTGTGAAAATAAAGATAGTTGATGATCATGATTTGGCCCAAATTTCAATTGTATAATCTCTGATAAGTTTAATTTTGTAACGTCCTTATGATCTTGTCTTATCCAAAGCTGTACAGTGGCATTATGTTCTTCAAGAGAGACTACCTGCTTGGGTTTTGCTAACAGCTCATTGGACTGTGCCCGGAAGAAAACTTGGCCCAATCAACCACCTTTTATTCAATTCCTTCTATTTTTTCCTTCAATCGAATCATCTCCTCGGTCTTCCTTTTTTGAACAAATGTATTGGGTTATCAGAAATAAGAATTTTTTGGTTCTAAAATTGTTAGAAACCATGTTCGGATATGATTTTCTGGCGATCATTCCGATCGATAATAGTAATCAAATTGGACGATGTGTATGTCCCTTGTGTTCGTATCTTCGAGAACTAGAACTTACGCTATACACTTATGGAAACCAATCAAGTATTGAATGAAATAATAGCTTGAAGATGTGATAAATATATAACACACTTGAAATAATGACATATGTGTAAAGATATAAGAGTGTGATATTGCTTACACTTAACAAAATGTGTTTTTCTTTATATATTTGGAAATGGGAGCTAAAGGTTGTGGTCTTGGGTCATCACTTAACGTGTAGTAAGGAGACCCGCAGACCAGCTCAGGTTTGGGAAACCACACGCGCACACCGCCGCCGTCCTGTCTCGGCACGGTCTGGTCCCGAGCTATCTTGTTCCCATTTGGCATCCCTGATACAATAGGTCCCAAATATGCAGACCCACTGTAGCAGTCTGCATACAGAGATTATTATTTTATTTTGATTTTTTTATTAATAAACTAATATGCAAAACAAATTTTAAGAATAGGGTTAATCTAAAAAAATTACAGTTAGGTCGACATGTTTATCACTTAAATACACCTAAGTTTAAAAGTTTGATTTTAGGTACATTTACATTTGGTTATTAGAAAATTGGGGAAATGGAGTTAGGTTTAAGTTATTTTTGAGTAGAAAATACCTTTGATTGACATTCCTCCTGACAGAACATCTCCCTCTCTTCCTACTCATCCAACGACGACCAAGATTAACCCAAAACTTTCATCTCTGTCACCCGCCATCTCTTTGAGGCGGCCGGAGTAGAAGCGGCCGTGGAGGGTGGCGGCGGCTTGGTCCTCCTTTCGAATTGCTCCGAAACATTGAGCAGCTCCAACTCGGTCTTCAATGAGTCTCCGCCGCCGCAATGTTATCGACGATGGACCTGTTCGGGCTTGCCAACGAGCTGGGGAAAATCGTCGGCGTCTCGGGACGAGTTACGAGACGACCGGGACAAGAACTCAATGGACTCGTGTAGGGTCTCTGGCGGCCGACCACGGCGAGCCTTCGGTCAGCGGCGAGGAGGGAGAGGCCGGCCGACGAAGTCTGCCGGAGGGTCAGAACCGTGGTTGGCGAAACTTGAGACATGGTCACGTACTTTTCTCTGTTATTAATGCTAATACAATTGCTTGGATAACAAATGAAGCGAGTAATTAGCTTTTTCTTTAATTAGATTATATATTCTAAATCTACCTTTTAACCCTTTCCCACCCTAATCATAACAAGGCTCGAAACCAAGACCTCTCCACTAATAGTGTGAGGCTCTAACCGTTCCGGCATCCCATTGGAGACAAGTGAATAATTAGCTAGTGTTTGTAAGTTGATTCATTACATATTTTATTATGTAATCTCTGTTTTAAATTATGTATGTATACATGTATGATGCTATGCTGTGACGTCGGTGGAGATCGTGTGTCCAAAGGCAATACGTTGATAGTGCTGATGATAAGGTATATATAGCTAAAGTTCTTTTCTGGGTTTGTGTTGCCCTTGAGTGTGCTGAGATTTATGAACAGTAACTGGTTGGCACGTCAATTGTTGCTGAAATTTTTTTTGGTTTTCTGTTTTTGCAATTTGGTCGCTGTTAGTTCCTAAATTTGCTTAGCAGAGTTAGTTCATGGTTTTAGAGGCAGATTAAGGGTATAAAACTATAGTTTGGTTTTTAGATGTATAATTGTAATTGAATCAGTCCTTTAACAATGCGATGAGCAATACATAATACTATTGATTCATAAATATTTAATACAAAGTTTATCATTATTTTCTTATTGCCTTATTAGTATTTTTTTGTTTAGGCGTTTAAGTTCAGTGTGAAAATGCTAAATTGTGCTATCTCTGAGAGAACAAGAAAAGGATGGAAGTGGAGGCTAACAAGGTGAAAGTTTGGTTGGTTTCTTCATGTGTGGAGGAATCTAAAAGCTAAGTGAATGATGGGTATGACGTAAATTCCCATTTTTGGTGCTAAATCTAATAGAATTTCGTCTTTACATAGATATTAGAGATTCAAATATTGCAACTGTTTTGATCAACTACCAATTGATTGGGCCATTACAATTTGTTAATTTTATAAGGAATGATGATGGTTTTTGATATACTTTATTCTATATCTTTATTTTCTTTGGAGGAAATATACAATAATTTGTCTCGCTATGCATTTGAATGTTTGTGGTGGTGTGACCTTCAAATTAATGTTTCTGAATGGGTTGGTGCCTGAGGGTGGTACCATCTTAACCTTGCATGTTTACGAGTGTGAAGTGTACCATCTTAACTTTTTGCATGTTTACAAGAGTGTGAAGTGTTTCTTATTGCATTACTAATCCTGCATCTGTTTTTCATTTGAGACGGTAGTTTTACTAATACCTGTATCAAAAGAATGTTATGATGTTATTGTCTGTATAGCATCTCTTCAGAACCCGTGTTTCTTTGAACTATAATTATAGTGGGTTTAGAATGTTGTTTCAGAAGTACTTTATATTGTCTCTGCAGGAAAATTGTGATTGTGCAGTCAAATATATGAAAATTATGTAGACTATTTACCTTTGCTGTCTATAAATATACACTTTATTTTTCTCAATTATCATTCCAATAGTCTGGAACCTCCTTATGGTTTTATAACTTGCAATGGTTTAGTTTGCGACTGGTTTTTGAGTTATTTTAGTTTGATTTTAAATGTTGAATTTGAACACACATGTACAATATGTTTACTGCATATATTGAATTAATATTTTTTTTTCAAGTAGGCTGTTAAAAAGTTAAACGAACAAATGTTTGGTAAAAGACCAATGGTTGACTGGGTTGTTCCAAAAAAAAATCGTAGCAGTAGTTCAAATGTTGATGTTATGTCCATGTTCCCTGATATAATAAAGTCCTGTCATATTTTTACTGTGCTTCATGCATTTATGAACAAATTTTTTTTGTATATTTGAATATTGATTACACAAGGCGTAGAATCTTGGATTGAACAAAAAGTGCAAGATCGAGAAAGATAGTGGCATTCCTAATGACTGGCCATTCAAGGAACACCCTTATTTTTTTAGGGCACGGCAACATTTGAACTTTTTGATCCATCTTGCTCACAGTTTGGATAGGAGTTTGCTTCAACTTTTCACTTCATACATGGAATCAGTCCCCTTTGCAGCATGATCAGAGTATGTTCCTTCATCAACTCATTTGCAGTTTTAATATATCTCTTGTTCTACTCTTTCTCTTTTCTTTTTGGGTTGGTACCATTTTTTAGGTAGTTCTATCTTAATTTTCTTTTCTTGTTCTTTATTGTATTTTAACTTTTGTGCAATAATATTCCGAAGCTTATCAAAAAAAGGTAGAAAGCCCTTATTGCTTCTTGCTTTCTAATTTTGAGACCTTATAGAATATTGGATGTGGGAATTGGGGGGGATGTGCAGAACAAACAAAAGAGTAAATTGAAATGACGGTTGTGCATAGATACTTTTATACCAACTTGTTTAAAATTAGTCCCAAAATATTATGATGCATCTCTGAATTTGTTTAAATTTAGTTCCAAAATATTTTTATACAATTTGTCCAATTTTACACCATATTATGCTATAATATATTTCAAGCTCATTATATATTTGAATTGATTATGGTGATAAGTTTAAAAAATTAAATTAGATTCACGGTTCGTTGCGTTTCACAGCGATTTGAACGCTGATATCATTCGTGACTGATGTGCTGGTTCACACGATTATACTTGAGTCATAAGTAGAGGTTGATCGGTGTTCGATTTAGGGTTGTGTTAGATTTAGATTTGGGTTTTTAGTTGTTGACAATTCATACAATGTCTTCGACAATTTATAATAATATATATCGCTCGACGGAAAATCATTAAAGCTCCAACTTTGAAATTTGGTTTAAAAAATCAATTCTATACATAGAAGAAGTAAGTTTTTGAGACATTTCTTGGTTTCACTCTCCCCTCTTAAATGATGGGTGTGATATGCAAGGGCTGCGTGTAATTCTTTGCTACTCTTTAAACTTATGGCTTCTCAGTGTCTTTAAAATTATTGTTAACATTGAGGACATCTTTTCTTATGTAACTCATACCTAATTTGTTCCTAAAAAGTCGATCTAAATTTAATATCACACGCTCATAATTAATAATATCCAAATTGTTCGTGTTCATAAAAGGTGAAATGTTTACTTTAGGCTTAACGCAAGAAAAGAGAGATTAATATTTTGTTTGGTTGTTGAGAATGTAAAACAGTGTATGGAGATTGAGATTGTGGGTTAATAGTGTTTTATGGTACAAGCGGTTAACATCTTTAGGGTAGAATTGATTCACTTATTATATATTAACTAAATTTTGAATTCAACCTTAATGATAAAAGGAGAGAAATATACATATATATGAATAATTAAATACTAAAAATTGATACACATGTGTACAATCTTGAATAGTTAGACTCAAGCTCCCATATTTAATGAATCAAACTTGAACGATTTGGTTACAATACTCTAATGACTTTGTAAATAAACCAGAATTTATATTGTATATAAAAGGAGTAGGGAAATTGTACATGTTCCACCCTTCTTATTTGCTTTTAGTGTGTTTATGATTTTTGATGAGTCTGTTATTTTAAAATTAACTGCTCATATTTTTATGGGTACGGGTGCAATGAATATTAACGAAGGGCTGCAACTTTTTAATCTCTTCAATTGATTTAATCGATCTATACTATTTCCCAATTTAGGGCTTTCAAGCTTGGACAGCGAGACTTTGCAGAAGGCCGGAGGTGCAGGCCAAGAACGAAACTGCTCGGAGGTCACGGTGTCAATGGCGACGACGGAGGGATGCCTGGTGGACGGCAACAACAGAGGGTTCAAGTCCATACTCGTCTCTGGCAGATCCACCAGCGTCATCCTTTATATTTCCATTTCTGTTCTTCTTTAATTTTGGGAAGAGATTGGCGTATCTGGTGTGAGAAGTTTTTGGGCATAAATAAGAGTCGTCGATTCAGAATCGATCGGAACAATATTGGGACGCGGGTCGAATGACGTGTCGTCGAAGCTGATGGCATCAAACAATTCGGATCTCTCCTCTCCCTCTCCCTCTCCGCAATGGTGGTGGCCCCGAGATCGGTGGAGGACGTGTGGAGGGAGATCGTCTCCAGCGACGCGAGGGAGTACAAGGACTAGATGATGACGCTGGAGGATATTCTCGCCACAGCTGGGGCTGCGGAGGAGCAAGACTGCGTCGACGTCAAGGTATATGGGTTTCAGATTTTCCACAAAAAATAGATCTACTAGGACTATCTCTGTACATAGCTTTGTAACATGAACACAGACCATATTTTTACAGCCTTGTGAAATGATCAAGAATTATGACTTGCTTTCTATCTGTTTTCTTTTTTAATTTGATAACCAGAATTGGTTAAAGAACATAGCAATACAATTGTTGCTCTGGTCTTTTCCAGTCAATTTGAATTTCTTGCATCATCATCATCATCTCTGCTATTTTTTTTGTTTTAGCTTTGTTGGCTGGGTAAAATCACAAATTACAAGGACCATATTGTTTGTCACTGCCATAACAGTAACAAGAAAGGAACAAAACGATCTTTGTGTGGCTAAAGATTAAATCCAAGAAGATGCTGATGCAAGATTGACTCATCAGTTGTACCAGATGGAACCAAACACATATGATATGATATTTCTGACAATATGTACCCAGATCCATTACCCATTACAAATTTATAGTACATAGTACATGGCACAACACTTGAGATTATGCAATCCAAGGTGGAGAGCTCCGCAATCGGGTTTGACTGTCGGGGGGAAAGAGGGTGAGGTCGGTTCTGAAGTCATTGGGTAAGGCGGTGCAGCATTAACAACGGAGGATGATCAAAGCATAGAGAGTACGCTGCCCGATCGAGAGAGAGAGAAAGTATGTGATTTTGTTTGGTTGATCGATCAATGCAATTAACTGTTTGTTGATTTGATTCTGTTGTCTTCCTTAGCTGATTTTGAGTGTGTTGTGCATTAGGCGTACCAGGTTGAATTGGAGTCCTTGGCGGTGAAACTGGAAGAGGAGAGGGAGATGTTGCTGAAAGAAAAGGCACTCCATTTCTTCTGATTTTCTAAATTCATGTTTTGCTAGCATTTCATGTTTTCAAATCAATGAGATTGTTGAAATTGTGGTATGAGTTTGAGTAACTTCGCCGTTATGAGAATATGAATCTTAACCTTACTGAAATTACTGGTTAGTCGCAGGAGCAAGATGTCGAACTTGATGTCGAAACTTTGTGTTTGATAACTTGCTCAATCACAGATAATAGACAAGAAAATTAAAACAGAAAATAGAAGACACACAATATGTTTATCCAGTTCGGTGTAACCACATCTACGTATGGGGCACTCTGCCAGTGGAAAGGTTTTCACTATAAGGTAGTCAACAGTACAACTTCAACCATCAACTGGTTATCACACAAACCATTGTCCTAAGCTACAAATTGCTACACACGAAACACCTCGACCAGAGACTCCCCCTGTCTTTGAGAACGTCTCAATTCTACCCTTCGAGTACACTCCGATGCCCGGTTCGTCGCTGTCTTCAATAGTCTTCTTCGAGAGTCTTCAATCTCGTTCACTAAGCTCGTGAATCTTCAATCACGTACACAATACCCTATTCGAAC
>JAYMTP010005406.1:0-13412 GCA_036897365.1 Geranium brycei
ATATTTTTTTTTTTCTTCTTCTAGAATTAGTGAATATTACGTTGAAATAAGACTAGCTGATATTAAGCTGGCTCGTTTAGTGTTTGATAAAATATATTTTTTTATTTAGTTCTTAATGAATATTTGTGAATAAACTCGTTTGAGTCACATTTTTAACAAGCCGAGTCGAAGCCCTGCCAAATGAACGCTCGATTCGGATCTTTTACACCCCGAATAATTTGTCTATAACCTTGCTTGTGATTTGTTCGTGTGTGGCAGGTTGTATGGGAAGCTGAGGTACGTGAACAGGATCGCGTATCTGTGGGATCACGCGAGGAGGGGTGAGATCGAGATCCCTGGGTTCGTGTACGATCACGATGAAGATCTGGAGCACCGTCCGATGATGGATTATGGGATGGAGAGCGACCACGCGAGGGTGTACGGTGCACCCGCGGTGGACCTGGACGCGTCCTCCGTGTCAATGTACTCCATGAGATGTATCTCTTAGGATTTGTACATAAGTGGGCCTCTGGATGAGAAGTTTTCCACTTGTTGGGCTTGGCCTGCTGGGCCTTTTAAGAGCTTTGGAGTTGGAGTTTGTACAATTTTAAAAAAATCTTCAAAAACAAAGCTTTGGATGTTCTTCAAATGAGAATGAGTGCACTTCACTAAATTAAAAATGAGGCACAGTGAAAGTCTGACTTGCTAAGATGTTGGGCAATATTGAAGATTTGTAGGGCGCTTGTTATATCTGACAATCACTCGACCGAACATCAATTACGCAGTACACATTTTAATCTATTTTATGCACGCACCACGTCAAACTCACCTAGACGCGTCGTTTCATATCCTTCGATACCTTAAGAGTAGACATGGACAGGAAATCCTTCTCCCCTCTCAGAGTCCACTTTGTCTACGAGCATACTGCGATGCAGATTGGGCAAGATTCCTGGATTCACGCAAGTCTCCCATTGGATATACAATTTTCCTTGGCTCTTCCTTAATCTCTTGGCGGTTAAAGAAACAAACCGTCGTCTCCTGTTTCTCAAATGAGGATGAATATAAAGCCATGACAACCACTAATTTAGAGATTGTCAAGTTATCACAATTGCTCCGTGGTAAGCAAGTTCCTCAATCAGAGCCAGTTTTACTGCTTTTCGACAATCATGCAGCCATCCACATCGCCTCCAACCTCGTGATTTCATTGATGGTTCAAATTAGGCACGTAAATATTTGCAGCATTAATTAGGATATATTTTGATGATGAAATCAACCCATGTATATACAAGTTTACCTTGATTTATACCATTTAATGCTGCAAATATTTACGTGCCTAATTTACTCTAAGAAAGTCAACTTAAACTATCAATGAAATCACGCCAGATTTCATTCCCAGATTTCACTTCCAATATAAGGAAAATATGTTATTCGTGGTAGGGTTGACAAGACAAAATAATTTAAGGTCCAATTGAGACATTATTTTAGTAATTTGAGTCATCTCAAATGTATTTAAATTTTTATCTAAATATAACAATTATTTATTGTTGAATGAACCAAATTGGACCGAACTGGGGCTTTAACACATATAAGCATTGGGACAAAGTATTCTAAGAAATAAATCAAAATGGTATAAAATATTTATGTGCAAGTGTATGTCACCATTGAACTACCTTCATGGTGGTTCTTGAATTCAGTGTTTTATGAGAACTAGTAAGGATAATATTAATATTCAATGTTTATCGTTCGGTAAAAAGAAGACTTATTTTTGAATTTGCTTGTTTTTGATTTTTTAGATTTGATGTTTCTCATTCTGTAGTTTGGTTGACTTTATGTTTCAATAATAAAATATCGTCAGAGAAGCGTTGGAGAGAAACGAAGTAGAGGAAGATGGATCGATCGAACCAGTCAATTTTAGTATATTACTGATAGTACGGATAATAACCCTAAAAATGAAATTAATAGGAGGGCATAAGTGTCATTTCACTAAAAATCTGACTAAACACATGAGTGGTACATGGTTAATTACCTTTCCAAGAAAAAAATTGCTATTCGTAATATTAAGGTTATATTATTGTTAGGTACAGTAAGTGCACATGCATGTTTTAAAAATAGAGCAAAATTAAAAAATGTAGCGAACAAATGGGCCTTGGGCCTCTTGGGCCGAGGCCCGTTCTGTAACTGACTGATCATATATATAGACAGTTGCAGATGAAGAACATGGTCTCCTCCTGATTTCTCTCTTTCTTCTCTTTGCTTACTCAATTTCTCTCTTCCCAATTTCACATCATCGAAGCTCAAAGGGTCAAATTCTTCAGAAAATTTCAATCTTCATCACATCTTTGTTGAACTCAGAGGTACTCGAATCGCCCAGAACTCCGGTTAATTTTTCATCTGCATTTCAAATTTTTTACTGTACTGAATTGTATCGTTTGAGCTTGGATCTCTTTAAGTTTTAAGTGAATTTGGGTTTGTTTCAATGAGCTGTTCGGTGGGTCGATTTTAATTTTTGAGTAGAAACTGTAATTTCGAAGATGAATGATGATATAGCTTCGTTGACAGATATGGTTTTCTTTAGCTGGGGTCGTCCTTCACCTCAAGAGCAAAAGGCTTGCATTAACAAGTAAATGGAATTTAAATTTAAACCTGAATTTGAATTTGTTGATTAGCTATCAAGAACTTGAAATTTTCAGTCTGAGTGATTGAGTATATTGCATATGTTTGTGCTTGATTATTGTATATGCAGGTCTGGTGCTTTCAATTATGACCCTAAATATAGAGGAGCTACCGCTAAAGCCGCTTCTGTCCTGCAGCAAGAGGATGAGCTGTCGAAAGACGGGTTCATGATCAATCATGCGCGTGTTTTGGTTGGTTCTGGTTTCGATACTTATGAGAAGGGCAAGAGTGCCCTTCAGTCTTGGAGGTTGGGGACGTACTAATTGTTCATTCATGTTGTGAATTTGATGTTTCAGTGTGATTGTGCTAAATTGAAGGTTCAATTTGAATTGCAGGCACTTTAACTTGAATTGGGCGTTTGTCGATCCCAAAACCCCGATTCAGAGTGGGGTTAAGTTCTGTGTTTGTGTGAAGCAGGTTCTCCCGTGGGTCATGATGCCACTCGAGATGGTTTATGTTAACGAAATCGCTGATAAAAAGAAATCATTGGCGTCTTTTAGTTTCGGAAGTGGCACTCTTGAAGGTCATCTGCTGGTTAGTGCTTCAATGCCTCTTGTGTTCATATTTCTATCTTGAAAACTTGGTTTTGATTGGATACGTTTCGGTATTTCACAATTGAATATAGAAATAAGGACTTTAACTTCACATTGCACAACTGAGATCGAATATGTTATTGTTACTGTATACACTGTACCCAAATCATTGTTTCTTCGTATATTTTGAGAACCTTACCTAACGTATATTGGGATAATAGTGAACTGTTGACACACTGCATTTTGCAAGAACTTTTGAGCTTTATTCACTTATTAAGTTAGCTGCGAGATTTTTGTTGACTGCATGAGGTGAAATTCGTTGGATACATGTTTTCCTTCAATTATGCTTCGTGGGTTGATTTCATTAAGATTGTGATAATGGCTCTCGAGTTTGTTCATGTCCGAGATTAAACCAGTTTTACATTACTATCTCGAGCCTCATGCACTATGCAGCCATTTACAGTTTAGTACTGGATCTTTGTGTATCATTCATCTTTTTGTATGAATATTTACTAATAAAGCGGTTGACTATTGATAGATGGAATAATATATAATTGATAGATGGAATAATATATAATCTCCGTCGATGCCATGCTTTGCATACACATTTGCTTATATAGATATCGCCAATCTTCTGCTAGGGATTTTATTTTTCAAACTTGAATTGCTAGCTTAAATTTAGGTTTTCACCATGTTTGGCTTCATGGTGTGTTTTCTTCAGAATGGATTAACATAATACCACTAATAGTCGTCGTCTTTTCTTGATAGCAGGCTGGGGAAGAGCGTTTTTCGATCAACCTGGACGAGAACAACCAAGTCTGGTATGAAGTTGTTTCCTTGTCGAAGCCTGCACACTTTCTATCTGTTGTCGGAAAGCCTTTGGTGCAGCTTCAGCAAAAGATTTTTGCCCGCCAATCCACTGATGCGGTTCTCAAACATGTGTTATCCTCGTAGCCTCCTGTATTTTTATGTAACCTTAACATGGAGTCTTGCAAGAGTTAAAGATGGTTCATAGTGCATGCTATGAGTTGGTACATTTCATCTCTATTGAAAATGTTGATTAGCATTTAAGTTTCTTCTGTGGTTTCTGCATATTTTCTCTTCATATTGGTGATATTCAGTTGAAACAGGGATAGAGATTTTGACGGCGCGGGTTTTGTTATACCGTCTTTGCCTTGTTAGATCGGGGATGCTGGGTTTCCGTCGGGTTTAAGGTATTTTTGCCTCCCTATGGGCCCTCCAAACCCGCCCAGTTTCCGTTCTATAGTGGGACAAAATGCCTGAATTTTATGGAAACCTAATACATGCCCAAATTTCATTCTATAGAGAGACAAAATACCTTAAACTGATAGAGATCTGAAACCCGTCTTGTTTCCTTCCCCTAAGTTAAAATGTACGGTATTCATTAAAGTGTGGAGATTTGAAGCACAAAATCATAATAAGCATAAGGTTACTTAACCCACTATGTAAACGAGCCTGATTTTGTTGAGATTCAGCTCTGAGAAAAACGGTTGTCTTGAGATTAGCTCAAAAAAACTCGAAAAAATTTACTCAAATTTGCCTCGACTCGGTTTTATTTGCTCTGTTTTTCTATATATATATATTCATTAATTTTTATAATTATATTAAATGAATTTTATAATCAACCAAATACTAAACAAGCCGGCTCGCAAATTCTGATAAGTTGAGATTGAGTTTGGTTCATTCATCAAACGAGTTTAGCCTTAAGTTCGAATTCAGCCCGAACTCTATTATAACAGTGCACATAGAAATATTTATTGAAACTAGTCGAACGGCTCATCGAGCACAACCCTTGGTTGACGAGTCATTTATGTTCCGATATGCAAATTATACGGGTCTTACCGGGGAAGAGCACAAAACACTTTATAGAACAAAAGATCAATTTAATCTTCCTCAAGTATATTTATTCTTCCTCATATATGTAACTCAACATCAATGAGACAACATAAATCACTACCGTTGTTGTCATGTGATTACAATCCTTATTTATTATGTGTTAATGTTTGTACATCAAATCTGAGCTAGAGAACTGAAGTTCATGGGTGTCACATATCTTGAACCACTGCCGTAGAAGGTCAACGCCGCCAGCTCCGCCGCCGCCTGAGTCGGATGGAACCTATCCCAAAAGAAGAACTCTCTCCTGTCGTCGCATACGCTTGCCGTCGGGATGCACCCTCCCTGTCCGTTCAGGGTCCCGTTCCCGCAACATGCTTTCCTGATCTCCTTGAACCCTGATTGACCGAGTATATGTTAAAATCTGATGCACTTAAAACGTTTAATTGAAATTGAAATTTTATTTTTATATGTTGCGTATTACAAGAATTCGCGTTACGTGAGATTCTGCATGATGATTCTTAATTTGATCCGCTGAGGTTCAAGTCAAAGATGATTAGGTTATGATAGAACCCGTGCTCACCTATGGATTCAACAATACTCAATATCCGCTGGTATGGTGAAGGTAAGATATGAGTATTACTAAACCTGCATGAACTTGTTTCGTTGCCTTCCCTAATATATGGTAAAAGTTTCTACCTCAATCAGGACATTATATTCACAATCTGATGAGATAGGAGACGAGTATCACTAAATCTGCCACTAACCCGTTCAGTAGCCATCCCTGTAAGAGGGAAATATTTTCAACGGGACCCGATATCTCTGATATGAGGAGGTAGAGGACGGGTACCCCTAAATCCACCTATTGCCATCCCTAAGAGAGGCAGAAATCCCAACTCAACAAGACCCAATATCCTTGATTCGACGGGACAGAGAAAGGATATCACTGAATCAATCTCAAACTCGCTCCATTATCATCCATTTACCCACATATTAAAAATACAACCTTATAAGTTAATGTTTCTCCTCACGTGCACGACAAATGAAAGAATTCACATTACGTAAAACTTGACACGTGGAATAACGAATGATTCGTAAGTCCGTAGTGTTTCAAGTAGAACACGGATCAGATCATGATAACACATAATAAAAGTTCGATCCACTTAAAAACTTAAATTCACACACATAAGTCTATTCTCACGTGCATGTATCGGTCTTACATCTGTCAACCAGATTATAATAGTATCTGAAAACCCAATCCTCCTAAACCCTCCACATACCCATTAAACAATAACAAGATCCACATATTTTCAACCTAAGACACTACAAAACCTATGTACTTACCAAACGTAAGAGGATTGTCAATGATGCTCATGGCCACTTCATAAGAATTTCCAAGTGAATACTTGATTTCTTGATTTTCACTATTCAACTTCCTCAAAAGTGTCTCGACGGACACATAAAAATTTCTAGCAAATATATTCATCAATTTATTACACGCGCCGTCATTATAAGCGCGTGCTGCGGGACAGCAACCAATGGGAGGGACACTTATTATCGCAAATTTCCTCGCACCAAGGTTTGTTAAATTCTGTCACATTTCAAAAAAAAACTTAGGATGGTCAGTGTCAGCTAATTTTTACAAATGATATTTATAGTGGGCTCGTAATGATATTTTTTTTATAGTGTATTCGTTCACCTTTAAGTGATTTTCGTAACGTTGGATGAGGTTGGGCATGAATTCGGTGACGTTTGGAGGGAAATATTGACCGAGGTAATCGAATACGTCGTTGCTTCCGACGCTTATTAAAAATGTCGACCTTGATATGAAATTTTCGGCGTCGAATCCCAATATTTCTCTGATGTTTTGGACTGCAAATGTGAATTGCTCGACTTGTACCCCGAAAGGAACTACTTGTACCTGTTTACGAGAATAAATTATGCTATAAGAAAAAGAAGGTGAGCAAATTTGAACTGTAAGTTAGTCCAATCGCTTAAATTGATCCAATCCTACTTTAATAGGTAATTACAATTCACTATGGTGTATTTTGCACAATTTATATTTCACTAAGGTGTCCTTTGAAATACATTAATTTTTTAATATTTTTTATGAATTTACTATAATGTTTGTTAAAATAGATGGAAAACGTACTATTTCACTTTTCACTTTTTTAAATGACAATACTGCCCATGTTATGAAATTAAGAAATTTCTTAATTAATATTTAAATATCAATTACCAGTATAATTTATGATATAATATTGTGTTTATTTAATATTTAGTTTAAATTAATTAATTTATTTTTTGAATTCAGGCTAATTTAGATAGTTTACATCAATATTTAACCATGAATGTGATACAAAAATAATATTTACCATACTGAATTGATACAATTTAAAATAAGTTACGATATAAAAATGTTTTCTAACCAAAATGAGCGGTCTAGTCCAAAAATTCTAATTGATACTAGAAACCTGACCCGAGGTCCCAACATATAAAAAAGCATGTCACTCGCACTTGAACATGATTGTTTTGTCATTTCACCCACAAAAAAAAATACACATCACACATAAGAACAAATAAACCATAATACTCCAAAACAAAGGACTTACAAATTTTTCGCCGGTTTCATCAAGAACTCCAGACCCACCGGAAGCAAAGTTCACTCCTCGGAGGATGTTCCTCTTCAAGAACATCTTTCTTGTGTTTAGAAGATACAAAAACGCCGGAGGGCTCCTCTTAAATCCATATAACCTAGCTACAATGTTTCCACACAAAAAAAACATTATCGATTAATTAATAGTTAATAAGATTAATGGTGTCCTGTAATATTCAACATTACCAAAGGTCACGGGTGAAGTGACAGAATTTTCATAAACTAACTATAAATCGAGGATATCAATTTTTATACTGATCGGACCATTCTATTATTTATGTTATTACGGGTAAAAATGAAACTAAATATTGAAAGTTACCGAGTATATCAGCAGTGTTGTAACCATTACTGAACCTCCCCGTCGGCGTGGCGTAGACATAATCTATACCGTTGAACATAACATCGGCTTTGGCCTTGCATTTGGGCAAGTGATTGTTTGTTCCGACATCAACCGTGGAGTCTCCGAACACAAACATTGGCGGCGTGTCTGCTTTGGTTATTAGAGCAAAATTATTGGCAATTATGATGGTCAAGAGAAAAATGTATGAGACCCTTTTCTTTGCCATTTTGTGTGTGGTGAATTTTCTTTGGATTGATGGTTATTAATTGAGTTGGGATCGAGTAGTTGATTTATAAGTAGAGAAGTGGCGAACAGTCCAAGTGCATGGTGTGAAAATATTGAGGTATTTCCCAAGTTGGTGGTGTGAGTAGAATCTTGAGATAGTGTTGAGCAGAACAATTTGTACGGCAGTTGGATCTTAGTAGATCTTATATTATATAGGTGGATTTTAGAATAAGACAATTTATTCCAAAACCTCTCTCGTGAAAGTGGAATTGGATATCAAATCGTGATCGAATTGGACCTATTGCGATAGATTGTTCAATAAATATGTAATTTTAAAAAATGTTTTTTCAATTTATTGAGATTCGTGTCACGATAAAGTATTCTACAATGAAATTTATAATATGCGTCACACCTCTACACATGAACGAAGATGACACAGTGCTGGAGATTCAAATAAATTTCTGAAGTTTGAAAAACGAGCACTATGTTTGGGATTTAACTTCTAACCATGCTACTTTTTTTTATCAAGATTCTGGTTAAGACCTCACGTGTAAAGAACATGACCGTATTTTTGTCTGCTACCCAACATTAAATGGAAGAGAGACCCAACATACGTTAGAAAACGATCAAAGATGAGAAAAATATTGTCACCAAGACTCAAACCCGGTCACTATGAGCATGACCCATATTAACGTATCTGATCCAAATTCTAAGCATGATCTCAATAAACCACAAACCCAATAACTCGATCAACCGAATTTTAATATCGTTGATAGAAAAAAATAAAACTTTTATATTACATATGTATTTTTAAAAATTAAGTCATACATAATTAATCGGTCTCAAAAATTAAAAAGTCAATCTTCATTATTGGGCATGACTCTGATTTTTTTCTTATCATATATGAAATTATATACATGTGGACCGGAAAAGGGCTGTGCATAGTCCAAAGAAACAAGTACAAATGCTAATGTGTGTCCTCTTCATATCAATATTCATGGTTGAACTTAAAGATGCTATGGTTTAAAATTCTATATATGCACCCTAGATTTTGTAGAAAATAACAATTATTATTATTATGTATCCAATAAAATGATGACACGTTTTTTGTTGGTATATTTGGAGAATTTGGAGTTTTAGCTAAGCTGTGTTGATTCGACATTGGATCCAATAACAATGCAACTCAGCAAGAGAATCCTTGTAACCTTGTTTTTATGGTTTCTGGAACAGAATCCTATGATTTCTAATGTCAACTTTCTATAACTTTTCTTTATAACAACCCATTCGATAAAGAGAAATATAAGTATCACTATACACTACTATTATAATTAAATATAGTTTGAATTGTAAAAATTCCAGGTAAGTATTCGAATATCCCTTTAAATAGATGTAATTTCCAAAATGGTTTAAATATACAAAAAAAATGGGCGTCTACTTAGGGACTTAAACTTTGAGATAGATTACAGATTTATATAAGTATATCGAACTAAGATATCGAACTAAGGAGTCTTGGTTTTTTTAAACACCAATACGTCCTCGTGGCGTTTCATTGGACTATTTGGAGGTCTAGAAAACACGAGATTCTTGATTTGGAAAGAGGATTGTAGGCGATTATTTTATTCCGTAAGTTTATTTGGGGTGGTGTACTAGAAGCTTGCTCTAAGTGTTTCTAGGGTGGTTCTTGTAACGGATTTGCGGACAGTATCAACCCATTCGAGGTAGAGGCCGCAAGCTTGCAAGAGATATTTCGTTGCGCTATTAGTTATTATGCTCGTCGTTTTTGGGGCGGTTCCTGTAATGGATTTGCATAGAGTCTCAATCCATTCGACGTGGAGGCCGCGAGGTTGCAAGAGGCATGTCGTTGCGCTATCTTTTATTTTGCTCGCTGTTATTTTAATTCCATGACTCATGAATTAACCATATTTGATTTAACTAACTGTAGTTAGGATCATGGTGCATGGTCTGTCTCACCATTTGATGTTTTGATTGTCCTGTATAATGTCAGATTAGTTTGCTTTATAATTTAATAATATGTCGCGTTTTCCCTATAAAACAGTTTTTAATAAAAAAATTACATCATAGATTCTCATTTACGCACAAAATCTTCTCATCCTGCTCCTTTCTAGTAATAATGTCATGACAAGTGACATTTATTATTTGTTTGCAAATAAAATCGTCCATATAATAAATTTAGAATAATATTTTAATCGTCTTAAACTTTTTTGTTTATTAAACTAAGGAGTGAATGTATACATGATACTCCTAGCTGAATTAGACTGAAAATGATTTATTTAAAATTTATTAATGTTTTTTCAAATAACTGCACTTTCTATAGACTATTCAGAAAATATTCTCTGTCCATGTTCATGCCTCCTCACCACAAATACGAGCCTAAACAATTGGGTGTACAAGTCGAATCCAGTCTCAATTTATCAGGGTTTGACAACTCGTATAAAAGTAATCAATTTAGACTCAAATGAGGTTATGCAATTAAGCTCAATCAAGATCGGCTCGAAAAGATATAAACAATCCCGAGCTCGGTTCACTTCATTTTCGATACAAATATTCATTAAAGGTTAATATTAATATTAAATATGACATACACACACATGCTACGCGGGTCTGGCTCTCTTAGTTGGGCCGATTCAACTTCAATCCAATCAAGTAGCCCAGCCCAATTGATAAGCCCAATTTCATAGTCATATTCATGATTCTTTAAATTCAAACATTATTTGAAATATTTAAGAAAGATCAAAATATGTTTGGAAAAGTTTTTGATTCTATTCTTTGACCTAACAGTATATTAGACAATAATGTTCACGTGTTATAAACATTTACAGCATATAATATTATTTAACCCGTGAGACTTTTTATTCATATTATGAACTTTTCCATTCAATTATATTTTTATGTGAATATGAGTATACTTGATTATTTAGTAATAATAAGTTCAAATTTTTATAGTGATAAACTAATTAAATATGATAATTATTCACATAAATAAATTAATAGATAGAAAAGATCAAACACAAACCTTCAAAGAGAATTGAACTCTACAATCAATTTACAAGAAACCCACACAAAATTATAGGTGATTGAAACAATAGCAAACCCTTTAAAATTTGGATGCCATGATCATCACTCTAACATTTACAAACCAAAAACCTTTAAAAAAAACTTCCTTAAAGTGCAAGAATGTTAAGGAAAGAGACTCTATTCTTGACCAGACACCTAAAATTGCTGTCCAAACCAGCCTCAACCCCTCCAATCCCAACACTCAAAGCCTCCAACAATTTTTGTGCCATTTGTATCTCTTCCTTAACCTCATTTCTCTGCAAATTCTCAATAACACTCTGAAGAGCCAAATCAACACAACCAACCTCATTCACAATCCTCTTCTCTTTCTCTTGTGACAACAATTTTGGCACAAGTTTTGTGAGAAGTGACTTGGGCTTCAGTTCAGGCATGGCCAAGAAGAGAAATAGGGATCGAAAGATCGATATGGTGATGCTTGTCACTTCTCTTAGGATCTTGACCATGGATTGTAGATGGTGATCTTGATGATCCAATGTGGGAGGTGAAGTTGTTGATGAGCTTTGTGATTCCATTTTGTTTAGTCTTGATAATGACTTGTTGATGTCTCTTTTGGCTTTCCTTCTGAAGGACATGTATGCTTGAATGCTTGTTTTGATGGTTGAATTAGGATTTCTTCTTCTTAGGGATGATTGTAGGATCATGACTTGTTCTCTCATGGTGACCAACATGTCTCTTGAGCTCGAACATGTGTCTAGGAGCGCGATTGACGATTCCAGCGCCTGATCCACCAGACTCTCACCATCGTAGCGCGCGAGTGCCTGCTGGGTCTGGGGAGACTGCATGAGCTCCTCGATGCAGTTGTATAGCTCGGAGACCCCAGACAGGGCGTACCAGATGGTTTCCCCTCCACAATTAGGGTTTCTTGATAAGTTCTTGAGATTGTTCAAGATCGACTCGATCCTGACAGGCAGAGGATGCAGTCTGGAGGGCAGACTGACTGACCTAACCGGAATGTGCACAGTTGGGAATTGGAATTGAGATTTCATTTTAAAACAAACGAAATAAGTCTGTATCAGAAAATCTCACGCTGACAGTATTACTAATTGATAAGAAAAATGAATAATCGATTTTGAGAGTAGTGTTTGGTTTGAGAGAAAATGTAGGTTAGGAAAATGAATTTATACGAGGACTTGGTGCAGAGGTCCATGTGAGGGCTCATGGAATCATGGTTAGGTTCATCCTACATTTTAGGGTTTTCTTGTGACACCTCTGGCCAACACAATCTGCAACCCCAACACCATTTCTTTAATGACATGTTGATGAATCATGAGACCCAATGAATGCTAAGGAGTGACATTTTTGGCATGTTCTCCGGAAAATGTAAACAAATGTTACACATCTTATGTTCCCTTGCCTCCCCCAATCATAGTCCTCTCTGCCACCATAACTTAGTTCACATTCTTTGAACAATCTCAAGGTTAACACATTAAACGATGAACTTGTTCGAGATCATCTTTGTCTTTTTTGGAGTAAAATGATAATAAGATGCTTTTTCTGTTAATGGGTTGATATGGGGAGTGAATGTGGGTTGGATATGTATTTTTTATTTCGTTGGAATTTGAAGTTTGGATTGATGTGAAAACATTTGGATTTTCGAGAAAATTTTGAATTCTTTTTGGATATTGATGAGAAAAATTAGTTGTGTGGACATAACACGAGATGCAATATAAGACTAAAAGATATTTGTTAATTGATGTACATGTCATGAGCATTCAAAATAAGACTAGAATAATTTTTGACATATCACCTTAACTCAAATATAATATATCAAACTTGTTTACTTCTTGGGTTAATTATATTTGTCCATACTATATTGGGGCGTTTTACACTTTGTCCCAGTTATAATAAAAAGTTTAAATTAAGATACGCTAATTGTATTTTTTTTACACTTTTCCCTAACGCCGTTAGAATTTGGATGGAAACTTAAATTTTTTTTCGAATGTCATAACTCTTTCATATGAGCTCTGTTTCGGGCTCGTAGTATATCAAATTGAAGAGAATCGGAAGATCAATAACTTTGAAAAAAATAAAATTTTGTCTATATATTATCAATAAT
>JAYMTP010005407.1:0-13411 GCA_036897365.1 Geranium brycei
CAATTTTTAATAGTTGTTTCCTTTCCAATAAGTTAGGGTTTCCTTTTCTGCAATTTAGGTTTTGGGTATTTAAGCACGTTTATACGTTTTGTTAGATTATTATTGAAGTTAATAAAAAAAATCGAGATTTCCCTCAAAATTTATCATCTTCGGTATTCTTGCGAATCAACGAATTTTTATAAAGAGTCCTTCCTAGCAACGTACGCTGCATCAGATTCTCCGCCCCATTCTCACTCACCCCAAAATCCCGTCGTTCCATTCCCATCACGATCAGGGCGGGGCATCGGGTCCCCATCAGGACCGTGGTATTTAGCCATCTCTGGTTAATTGCAACCATGATATTATTTTCTTACATTTTAAACATACATGAAGCTTTAAATA
The DNA here is from genome assembly GCA_036897365.1 of Geranium brycei. NCBI lineage: Eukaryota > Viridiplantae > Streptophyta > Magnoliopsida > Geraniales > Geraniaceae > Geranium > Geranium brycei. The sequence continues at coordinate 382 of JAYMTP010005407.1, forward strand.
TTATTAAAAGATGCTTTTGGTGAGACATGAATAGCCCGAATTGAAATTTGTTACAATGGGCCTATACAAAACAAGAAGCCCAAGCATTGGAGACAAAACAATGAATAACGTAAGCCATAAAAGCAAGATTTAAAGGAGCAAACAAGATATGATTCCCCAGTTACAGTTCAGTTAGTACGACATTGTAATTGCTCTTTACTTGTCAACTCAATCTCCAATTTCAGCCTCCTAAACTAAACTACTTCACTTCCTGTAACAAATTTAAAGTAACTGAACTGTATCGCCGTCCTGAAGAGGACACCGTAATAATTTGAGCATCATATTATTAATGGAGAAGTCTGGATTTTGAACTTTATTGTGAACTGAGTGGGGAAAAGTTAAAAAGTAGATCTGGGTTAAAGGGTACATCTAGGATATGATGTAATTAAAAAAAAAAACTCTATCGCCTGCTGTAACCGATCAACTACCGAATTTTTGGTTTTTACACCGTGGATATTTAATCACACTTTTGTGTGGTGAAAAAAAAGTCAAACACTAACTGTTTCATGCTTTTATTAAAAGTCTAAATAATATTAATTTCATCCTTAATAACTTTTAAGGAATTTAGTAGGGCTAAAGCGACATACGATAGATAAAGTATAACCTCGGTTTAAATAAAGTCGAACATTGGTAAAAAACGTTAAGTGATGGTCGAGCGAAAAAGTTCTTATGAGGACTAATCGAGAATTAATAAAAAAATAGATTAGATCTAAATGATAAATTGAAAATTACAGAGAGTTAATAGAAGACTGATAAATAATTAATCGATAATATGAGAATTTTTAGAATGCTGGTATGATTCATTATATTTAAAAACATGAATTTTTTCAGAGGGGTTTACTGTATCATAGTATGTAAAAAAACTGTGAAACATATTACATGAACAACAAATAAATATATGTTTGTATTTGTGGGCCTAAAAGTTGAATAGTATTTATTTTGGTCAAGTTTGGCTCAAAATATTTATTCAACTCAAACAATTTTATAGTTTTCGAGCCCAACTTTAATAAAAAACAATCCAATGTGAATTTGATTTTATTTAATTTTATTCACTCTAGATAATTATTGTTATATATTTGCTAAAATTTTAGATTTAATTGTATTAAATAAAAAATTATAATTAATCAGATATTAAATTAGACCGTTGATGAACACGTTTAACCATGACCATAATCTTGCACTTTGTAATTTATAAAATCAATAAACTAGTTGTGTTTGGTTTCAAAATTCAGTTAACAGAAGAAATATTTTTTTATTGCTTTTACTAGCGTCATTAAAATTGGAGGCAGTTGTGGTCATAGCTTTTGTGCAATAGGATTGGACAATTATTTTGAAGAAATTCTTCTACAAAACACAGAAAATTATGTGTTAATTAATTAGCAAGTAATTAAATTAAATAGATAGATAGCGATGATGTAAATGAAAAAGGTAAGGGAGTAGAATGACCATATTGCCCTCCAATTTGCCCGAATCTCAAGACGTGACGTGGCAGTTTTTAGGGAAGAAACATCATTTGTTTCTCTGCATCAGTCGGTTAACACTTGGTCAATTACCCCCTTTTTTTAGGAAATTAAATTTGATTACGCAAAAAATAAAAATAAATTTTATTTGTTCTCATCACTGTATTTAATCCTCGTTGCACTTGGAACAAAACCCTAAGGGTTCTTGTAAGAATCAATCGCCGCCGGATTAATCTCAGCTGCTCCCTCTCGCCGACCCAAATCATCGTTTTTCTTGTACTGTTCTGTTCTTTGTTTCTCTTTAATATTGTGTTGGTGTGTCTGGGTATTTCTTGATTTTTGTTGAATTCGGAACAGACTGGTTTTTGTTGATGTTTCTGGGTATATCTTGTTTTTTTTCGTCTGATGGTGTTTTTGTTTTGCTGTAGAATTTAGTTCTTGACCGATATGAGCTGTTGCGGTTTTGGTGGCGGCAAGAGTTGATTTTGATCACTGTAAAGTCGGCGTTTTTTAGGTTGTGAATATGGGGTTTAGCTGGTTTTTCTGGTGAAAGTTTCAGTTTTTAGTTCAGGTTAGGGTTAGATTCTGATTTTAGGTCGTGGGTAACTATAGGCTTTAAGTTTTTGAGTGAGGTCAGTGATCAATTTCTGATTTTGATAATAATGTTATCTGAATTGGGAAGGAGGCCGATGGTAGGAGGTAGCAACGATGGTTCGTTTGGGGATGATTTTGAGAAGGAGATAGGCATGCTGCTCCGGGAGCAGCGCAGGCAGGAGGCTGATGATCCCGAGCGTGAGCGTGAGCTGAATTTGTTTAGAAGCGGGTCTGCTCCTCCCACTGTTGAGGGCTCGTTGAATGCTGTAGGAGGGTTGTTTGGAGGTGGAGGAGGAGCAGCTGCTGCGGCCGCCTTTTCTGAGTATGAGAGTGCACAAAATGGGGACGGGTTTAGGTCTGAGGAGGAGTATAGGTCCGATCCAGCTTACCTATCCTATTATTACTCGAACGTGAATCTGAACCCCCGGCTCCCTCCCCCATTGGTCTCCAAAGAGGATTGGAGGTCTGCTCAGAGGTTGAAGGGAGGGACTTCTACTCTGGGCGGGATTGGGGATAGGAGAAAAGTGAACAGGGTTGATAGTGGCGGGAATAGGTTGCAATTTTCAATGCCACCAGGGTTTGATAGGAAACAAGAGACTGAGGCTGAGTTGCAGAGAGTGCGCAGCTCTGCAGAGTGGGGAGGTGATGGATTGATCGGGTTGTCCGGGCTTGGACTAGGGAGCAAACAGAAGAGCCTTGCTGAAATATTTGAGGTACTTTACTCTTATTTCGTTATGTTTCAACTACTGATGTAACTTGTGAGCCTGTCTCTTTGTTTATGATGCATGTGCTTTGGATGATAATGCATTAGTTGTTACCGGTTCTATGTTTTTCTTTGTTCTTGGATTGTATGCTTTGCCTATTATTGCTTCCCATAAACATTGACGTGAGATATGTACCCCATTCATTTCAACCGAACCGAGTCATTAGTTGGGAATTTAGGTATTGACACCCACCATAAAAGGTTGGAGTTGGTCTTCTCCCCTTCTGATATTTTCTTGATGTTGAATGTAAATCAGTTCCTCGGTCTGTATTTATGTCAAATGTAATAAATAAGGACACCAGTTGGCTATCTGACTTGGTGAGCGTGGGTGATCTTCATCACACATCAGCAACTCAGCAAAGGGGATTTTGCGTTTATTTTCTTTTGTCGTCAAATCAGGTGACACCCAGATTTCAACAACAAATGGAACATGTTGTGATCCAGGGGCCTTGGCAAAAGCCTGATCTAGTGACGGGGTTGTTTTTTAGGCTTTAGCTTCAGAGTTATAAAGTGAAAGGGAAAAAGAAAAACTTTGATGAGGTTGCATCTGCAATTGAACATACCAGCTCATGTTTCATCTGGTTGTTGCAAATTCTCTTTTGTGTATCGTTCGACGATTTGTTTATGAAGGCTTCTTCATCAAGAAAGTTGCCATTTTATTCTCTTATAGACGTTACAATCATACTATCCAGGAGATGAGAACCAATGAAAAACACTACTTATATTTCATCATTCTGCAATTTGGAATTCTACTATTGCTAAACACTCTTCAATTTAGGATGCATTAGCTTTAGATGTTCTCTTAACTCGTGGGTAGCTGTGAAATTAGATTTAGATGTTGAGTTGCAGTGCGTGTTCTGTACGTATCTTTTCAAAGTGTTTTTATTAAATAAACATGAGGTTGCAGTTAAATTGTTTTATGGCATCTTGTCATTTTTTTGATTATTTAAAGTTTAAATGTATGCAGAATGATTTGGGGCGCTCTTCTTCTGCCACAGGATATCCTTCTCGCCCAGCTAGCCGTAATGCTTTTGATGAAAATGTTGAGAATGCTGAAGCTGAGCTTGCTCATTTACGCCGTGAATCAACACCTGTAGATAGTTTACGTTCTGGGGCAAATGGTCAAGGCTCGTCTACAGTCCAAACTATTGGTCCACCTCCTTCATATTCTTATGCTGCTGCTTTAGGTGGTTCCTTGTCGAGAAACACCACTCCCGATCCCCAAGTTGTTGCTAGAGCTCCTAGTCCTTGCATTACACCAATTGGAGGAGGAAGAGTTGGCACATCAGAAAGAAGAGGAGCCGTCAATAATTCAAGCTCATACAATGGTGTTTCGTCTGGCAATAACGACTCTACAAATCTCACAGCTGCTTTATCTGCTATGAACTTGTCCACAAGCAGTGTAAGAGATGAAAATAACCACTTGCCATCACAAATTGAACAGGATGTTGAGAATCAGCAGAAGCATATGTTTGGTCTTCAAGGGGGCCAAAATCAAATAAGGCAACATTCGTTTGTAAAGAAGTCTGAAGCAGGGCAAGGGTACATCCCTTCTGGTCATCCTGCTTCAAAGGGGTTCTATTCTGATTCGAGTAGGAGCAACGGGACAGCCTCAGACCTGAAAGGATCACCAACATATCTTAATGGCGGGGGTAACTTTCCTACTCAGTCTCAGCATGTAGATAATTCATCATTTCCTAACTATGGGTTGAGTGGATACTCTATGAATCCAACATTGGCTTCCATGATGGCAAATCAACTCGGTACCACCAATCTTCCACCTTTGTTCGAGAATGTTGCCACGGCATCAGCCATGGCTCTCCCGGGAATGGACTCTAGAATGCTTGCCGGAGGTTTGATGTCTGGATCCAACATAACTGGTACTGCACCTGACTCTCCAAATAGCAGAATTGGGAGTCAAATGGCAGGAAATGCTCTTCAGTCTCCTATTATGGATCCTGCTTACCTTCAGTACATCAGGACATCTGAGTATGCTGCACAGCTCGCAGCCCTCAATGATCCCTCTATTGACAGAAACTACCTGGGTAATTCTTACATGAATTTACTTGAGCTGCAGAAGGCTTATGTTGGTGCTTTATTTTCACCTCAGAAATCACAATATGGTGTACATATGGGTGGTAAATCTAGTGATTTTAATCAAGGGTTTTATGGAAATCCCGCATTTGGCCTTGGCATGTCATATCCTGGGAGTCCCATGGCAAGTCCTGTCATTCCAAACTCTCCAGGTGGACCTGGTAGTCCTATGAGGCACAATGACCTCAACATGCGATATCCATCTGGCATGAGGAGCATGGCCGGTAGTGTAATGAGACCCTGGCACTTGGATTCTGGTTTGGATGAGGGCTTTGCATCGTCACTGCTGGAAGAGTTTAAAAGCAACAAAACCAGGTGTTTTGAACTTTCAGAAATTGCAGGTCATGTTGTTGAGTTCAGGTATATACTCGTCAGTGATTTTGTGCTTAATCATATGAATATCATCTTTAGATCAATTTAGTAATATTATGTTTTGCAAACAGTGCGGATCAGTATGGAAGTCGATTCATCCAACAAAAGCTTGAGACAGCAACGACAGACGAGAAAAATATGGTTTATCAGGAGATCATGCCCCATGCCCTAGCTTTGATGACTGATGTGTTCGGTAATTATGTTATTCAGAAGGTATCAGAGGTTTACTTTGTTTCACATTCAACACAGTTATGGGTTTACGTAATTTACAATTGGTTCTTGATTGCAGTTTTTTGAGCATGGTCTTCCCACCCAAAGAAGGGAACTAGCTGGAAAGCTTTTGGGTCATGTGCTGACACTCAGCCTTCAAATGTATGGTTGTCGAGTGATCCAGAAGGTACCATCATATATCCAATACTACGAATGTTAAAGCCCTGTGTTGTGTTGTAGCTCCTTTCACACATCTCTAAATAATTAGTGATCTGATGTAACTAGGGATGACAAAAAAATCCGAACCTTACGGGTCCCCGATGAACCCGACCATATCAGAATGGGTGAAACCCGAATATTTTGGGTTCAGGTTGCCATGTACCCGATCCAATTTCGACCAGCATCCGTACCATTTATTAATTTTTTTAATTTATATATTATAAATATAAAAAATTATATATTAAAAGATGTAAAAAAATTTTAAATATATATTATATTATTCGGGTCGGGTTTCGGAGAAAACCCATACCTGACATGTTTTGCGGGTCAGTCACCCGTTCACGGTGAGCAGGTTTCTACTGGTCGGGCACCCGTTCGAGGCAAACAGGTGCGGGTTTGTCCAAACCCGACCCATGCCATTCCTTGTAACTGTTGTCCTTGATTGACCTGTAAATAATCAGCCCAAAGTTCCGATAAAATAAATAGTTGTCCAAAGATGCAGGGAAACCCAGTCACTACTAGTAATTCTAAACTAATACGGAGCATGGACTACCTTTTGCGTATGAGAGCATACCACTCACATTTCTTGTGTGATTCAGAAATAGCCATTGCTACTTATGTTTCAATTACTATGTATTAGATAGTCTAAGTGATGTAAATTTAATAATGATCCCAGTACTGTTTAATTAACACTGGGCTTCCTGCTGCATATTTGGCTATAACACTGTATGACTGTTCAGGCGATTGAAGTTGTTGATATGGACCAAAAGATAAAAATGGTAGAGGAGCTTGATGGCCATATCATGCGCTGTGTACGTGATCAGAATGGCAACCATGTAATTCAGAAGTGTATTGAATGTGTCCCTGAAGATGCTATTCAATTTATTGTCTCAACATTCTTTGATCAAGTTGTGACTCTTTCCACCCATCCGTATGGATGCCGTGTGATACAGGTTGGTGAACAACGATTTTCTTCTTTTAGATGCAGAATCTTCTTTAAAGGTAAATGAAATATACCTTTTGTAACATACATTTTTCATGTCACAGAGAGTTCTGGAGCACTGTGAGGACCCAAATACACAGAGTAAAGTTATGGATGAAATTTTAGGATCTGTTAGCATGCTGGCACAAGACCAGTATGGCAATTATGTTGTCCAGGTTTGCATGCTTTTCCCGACAACATATGCTATTAGCATGAATACACACTTGATTTCTGGACATGTAAATCATACTTATGATTTGTGTTCCTCGAGTGTGGTGTTGTGTGATATTGGCCTTCTTAAAAAAACCTGGCTTCTGTATTTTGGTTTTCATTCTTGCATTTTCCTTTAATCTCGTTTCTAATTTTATCTTTGTTCGTCTACTCAGCATTATGATTACCCGCTCTTTTGGTTATGGCGTAGAATGTAAATAACAATTCTGTATGCATGTGCACTGATATGACAAAGCACCAGTGGTGGAACTAAATTTTCTTTTTCATTCTTACTCTAATATACACACATATATAAATTATTACTTGAGTTTAAAATCAAAATTTCTTTGTCAATCTCGTGGGTTTATTTACTTGGCCTTTTCTGCTTTCTTTTCCGTCACTGATTTTCTTAATAGCTTGGGTTGCACAATTGTGTAGATGTTTTTCTTGGCTGTTTGTACAAATATGTATTTTGTTCATATAGAAAGTAATAATAATAAAACAACTGGTTTGCTCATTTTTTTCTCATTGCATAAAAATGCAATCCAACTGTCCCATCTATTTTGTTTTAGTTTTGGTATGTCTTTCAGCCTTCAATAATGATGCATCTTTAATTTTTTTTTGTGATTTTAGTTGATTTTGTGTATTCCTTGTTAACAGCATGTTCTTGAACATGGAAAGCCTATTGAGCGTTCTGCTATTATTAAAGAATTAGCTGGCAGGATTGTCCAAATGAGTCAGCAGAAATTTGCCTCCAATGTTGTGGAGAAGTGTTTGGCTTTTGGCGGTCCTGATGAACGCCAATTATTGGTGAATGAGATGCTTGGTACTACTGATGAGAACGAGCCTCTTCAGGTTTGTCAAACCCTTACTTTACATGCTTCTAAATACTGTTGTTGCAGCATTGGTTGTGTGTCAGTTGAAGGGTATATTTTACACTCAAGTAGACTGTATTTTCCACTATTTGCCACATTTGCCCGATGTTGGTTTTGTGGTTTGCAAGTCGGGCATCTTCGACAATGGAAGTGAATTTGTCAAGCTTCATGTATTAAGCGAACGGAGCCTCTCATTTTGTTCTTACGGAAGAAAAATGTTATTTGCCATAATGTTACGATTGATTCAGCATTTTTGGGCTTATATTTTGGTTGTGCACCAGGCAATGATGAAAGATCAGTTTGCAAACTATGTTGTTCAGAAGGTGCTGGAGACTTGCGATGATCAACAACGTGAACTGATCCTTACTCGAATAAAAGTCCATCTGAATGCTTTGAAGAAATATACTTTTGGAAAGCATATTGTGGCGCGTGTAGAGAAACTTGTTGCTGCTGGAGGTAATCATTCCTCTTCATCTGTTATGCTTTGCTTTGCTTGCTTCATATGTTCTCTTCCCTAATTGCTCCCTTGTTTATTCAACCCCAACAACTTATCCTAACTAAATTTAGTTATACATGACATAACATAAGTTATATTACTAAGTATGTCTTGTTGGCTCATCATATCAATGAAAACGAAGCACATATATGGTTAGTTGGAATTTCTCTAACAATCATCCATATAATTAGTCAAGGACAAAGAAGAATGATATGATCCCATGTTTGTGGATCGTGTTATGGCTCGGATTGTGATAGGTAGGAGAGCTCGATTAACGAGAGAACTCTAATCTCAGTTTAGCATTCGTTAGAGAGAACACAAGATCTCAAAAGGAACAATTTACTAATAATTTTCTCAATGCTTTATTCATGGAACCCATAGGTATTTATAGCCTATTTGAACCCTTATCCCAACTAACAAAATGGTACAAATACTAAATGGACTCTAGCCAAAATTAATCATAATCCCAAACTAATACAAATACTAAAAGGTTTCAAACGAGGTATGACTAGTAGGAATAAGATTCCTATCAAAGAAACCTTCAAATTAAGCATTTCGTAAACCTTCTATTAATGATTAGGGCTTCTTTTTCCATTGTATGATCTCCATCTATTATCCCACTAAGTGGTTGTCATTCGTAATTCATGCTTAGCCAGCTTCAGGAATATGAAATGAGACACTTCTTATTTTGGGGTGGAGGAAAGGTAACAGGTAACCTCTTTTTTTGGTTTTCAAGTCTAATAATGTAATATTTTTGTTTGTATCCAGAGAGGAGAAGCGCAGCTCAGGCGGCTCTGCACCCTTCTTATGCGGCATAAGGAACGGTGTATGTACAGCTAACTGAGGGTTAGTCTGAGCTTTCTTTCTTCCTCCGTTTGAGTTGTGGTCCTGCCTCACTTTTCAGGTTCGAGGCAAATGAAAATAAAACCGTTGCTTGTACCGGTGAACTGTACATTGTGTAGTGTAAGGTTTTTATACGTAGAATCAAGCAAGCAAGCCTGCCTGTGGTTGAGACACCTGAAGATGAGACAAGATGATGACTATAATACTGAGGTTTTGAGGGTGTAAAAAAATGCTTAAATCCCAAGGTAGTTTACATGTTAATGTGACTGTACAAAAATGTTGCCCATGTTCTTAAGCTGTTTATGTTTTAGGTGAGGCAGAGTCTTCTTTCTTTTTTTTTCCTTTGAATGTATGTGGTATTTGACTTTGTTCTCTTGAGAGTACAATTTTATTTTGAATCTATCTTCCTTTCTTTTTGCTGCTATTTGTTGAAGTTGCTGGTTTTTCTTCAAGATGATAATTGATGCAGTTGACGGTTGGAAGAATATTATGGTCAACGGGGGCAGTCTATGTTTTTCATTTTAGGGAAAATTACAAAAAGTACACTACATCTAAAATTATTTTTAATTTCTTTCCTTTTCTCCATATTATTATAAATTGATCTAATATTGTTGTTTATTAAAATTTTATCAAATTATCTTAATTGAATTCAGTTTTAAAATATGAAAAATTTATAATAAATTGCAATATGTGTAGTTAAAATTTAATTTCTTCTTTAAACAAATTAGTTTTTGTTGTAAAACTAACTCATAATGAAATACCATGACTCAAAGAAAATTGAACGGATAAAACTTAAATTGAAGACTAATTTATTATATTTTAGAACTAAATTCAATTTAATCAAAATACTTTGATAAATTTCAGTAAGCAATAATTCTGAATCAAATTATAAGAATATTGAAAAATAAATTAAATTAAAAAAAAGAAGGAAATGAAAACTAATTTTAATTTAAAAAGCTTAAATTCATTTCAGGGGTATTTTTGTCGGTATTGAACAAAATTACAAATTTTACAAAAAAATTGATTAATTCACTGTTACTTTTTGCAATAAGGAAAATTTGTAACCATTTTTTTATGCAAAAAGTCAATAGGTTCTCGGTTAATTTTTGCAATTTTCCTTTTATTTTATTCTAGAGAAGGCTTGATGCCATGCTGCTTCAATGTGATTTCTTGATTAGGGTTACAGACAGGTGAGTTGTTAATGAACAGTTTGATCTATTTGTTAAATACTCAGGAGTAGTTTTATATGATTGAGTTCAAGCTCAAATTGTGAGTGGCACTTTTAATATTTAACAAATTATCATATTTTTAATCAATATCTATAATGAAATTATACAAATATGATCAAGTTGATTTCTAACTTTCATGTAGGAACTGGAATCAGAGAATCATAAACCATTCAGTCATGTTTCGGTTTAATTTCTCAATTCAAGAGAACCATTTAATTTTGTTTTGATTTTAGTTTGGTTTGAGTTTACATTTGAAATAAAGAATAAAGGCTGAGGATATGTTATTTACCTTTATTATTATTTTATTTGTAATTTTTTTTATTTCAATTGGGTTGAAATAATTAATCTTAACGTTCGATTTTCATTAGTATTTTTTATAATGACAAATTTAACGTTTTTGCCTATAAATCGAGACCGAAATTGTCTGATTCGGCCGATAAATCGACTAAATGAAAGATTGAGAATCAACTGTTTCTTAGAGGGTAGAGCTTGAGAACCAAATCAGAGAATCGGGTTAAGAACCTAATGGATCCCTAACATCATGATTAGAGGTCTGGTGACTGACCTATCCGTTCTGATTTCGGAATTGTGCCCACCCCTATCTTCATTTAGTATTTAATACATTATATGTATTATTTTTATTGAATATTGTAAAACTAAATGAGTCGACTTAGAACTTATTAAATTCGTTCAAATTTAGTTGTATAAATTTGTTTGAGTTCGAGATTGATATTTTTTCTCAAGTCATACTAGTTTTGAATGAATTGAGACTCAATTGAGTCATTTATGCTTCAAGTTTCGAGAATAAACTCCGATGTCGAAGGTTATTTTAGGCATTTTAGATGTTTAAATTATAAGAGTCCAAAACACATCACGAAGAAGTCGAGGGATAGACCCCAGCCCAACTCCCAGCTACTCTCTAATAGGAGTAACCTACCCAAGGTCGACCTAAGAATTCTCGAGACTAAAGAGAGATTACAAATAGATGTCTCTTTTTAAAATCATCTTAGTTTATTTTAAAATGTAAATATAAATATTATTATTTTTTTTAACGCTTTTATCAACTCTTATTGTATGTACTTTTGATGGATAAAATATTTTAATTATTATCATTTTTATGTGACTTTTAGCTTTAAAATGCGGGCTTAATTTTATTTTCACATTTTTAAAACTAAATATAAGCTCCAAAAAAATTTTAAAATTGAAACGAATCCGTAAAGTTTTAAATTACTTATTAAGAAATGAATAGAAGGCCCAAGAAGCAACACAAACTTTTTTGAAAAAATTACATGTTAATTTTTTCAAAATTTGGTATAAACCACTTCAATATTAAATATAGGTCCGACTAACATTTTCCGAATTTGAAAAGTTAATATATAAACTTTATTTTAAACTTAATATAGGCTCAATATGAATAAAGATAATTTTTTAAAGACCCTAAATAATTTCTGTGGGCCTAAGACAAATGTCTCATACTTTATGATTGGTCCGAGCATGGCCCTAACTAAATAATGAGCAACTCTATTAGCTGTCTCTGTTTTATAAAAGAGACTATCACAACCCGTTTTTAAGTTTGGACGTGTATTTTTTAGAATATGAGATTAAGGAGCCCATTAAGAGTTACGGGGATTTTTGAAGAGAAGTTTGAGAGAAGCACAATGAAAAGATTTGAGGCTTTATGAGAATAAGATATGAGATAGAATTAAATGAAATATAATTTGTACGCCCTGGGATTCGAACCCGTGTCCGTGAAGTACTCCCTCCGATACCATATCTAACAATAAATAACGGACTAAAATATTAAAATAAAAGACACATACGAGAGTACGGCCTGAACCATTGACAAACGATTCGTTTCAATGCAAATCTAGATCCCACTATCCAATCTAGAAGACGTCAACATTGGAGAACCACTGTTCCCCGTCTCTTGGCTCCTGTGGTTATTGTCGTCGGCGTTCTTCCTGCTCCACACTTCGAACGAAGCATTCTATGCGCTCCACTCTTGGGATCCCTGACCTTCCTCCTCCCAAAGTCATTTCCAACAGTCACCCAATCCTCTAACTTCGTTGAAAGCGCCAGATGAACTTGGGATCACTCTAAATTCTTGAGATTCACATCCGAGGGCAACGATGATAACATGATTCACTCCATCCAATAGGTCCAGGCAGAATATGCAGCTTCTCGTCAAGACGTTAGTATGTTTTTTATCATCATTACTTTGTCTTTTGTTTCTCTTTTTTCTCGTTTGTAGTTGTAGATTTGATAACACGTAGACACTTAAATGCATGCATGAATCTGGCAAACTTAAAATCATATCTTTTAATTATTGTTGCTATTTGATTCAAGAGATAATGATAGTTTACCACACCTAACTATACCACTTTGACACTTTGGTACCCTAACTATTTTTATTTTTAGGGTAATTGCAGATGGTTACCTTTAACTATCAGTTACAAACACATGACTACCTTTTTTTTTTCTTACACATGCTTACCCAAATAATTTTTTACGGACACGGAGATACAAAAATGGACGTAAAATTGAGTTCCCAATCTTTTTTGTTGGAATTTGAAACTTCGATAATTAGCTTGTCCATGATATAATATAGGTATGTCTTTTGAACCTTTTATAATTATGTTGTAAT
>JAYMTP010005408.1:0-13410 GCA_036897365.1 Geranium brycei
TTTTTTATGAACTAAATTTCATGAAATTCTCGTATATTAATATTAGATCATTCTGCAGCGGGATCACGGAGTTTTTCCATTCGTATGAGGTGGAGGTTGTGGCTCTACATGATGCTAAATGGGTCGAGCTGAACTTTGGAGGAATCATTAGCGAACGGTGTTGCGTACTATCCACTATCAGAATATGTGTTCTTTGTATTGCTTGTTATCAAATAGCTCACGAATTGACCAATTTTGTTTTAACTAACAGTAGCTGAGATTATGGATTATGGTGAGCTGTTCCACCATCTGTAATTTGAGCTGTCCGGCTTGATGCCGTGTTAGTTGCTATTTAATTAATAAACTTCGTTTTTACCTTCAAATATATATATTGTATTAATTTATTATTTGACTTACCGGTTTCGGTTGACTTTTCTTAAAACTAATTTTCATGAATTTCGAACTTATTTTGACTTATTATTTGAATTATATTTTGCTGGCCCATCATTCTTAAACCCTGATTAATAAAGATCGATAACTTAAAATAACACTCACGTCCAAATGGTTCAGGTTGATTATCGATAACTTAAAATAACACTCATGTCCAAATGGTTCAGGTTGATTTTAAATTGAATCAATTCAGTAATTTTGGGCAGTCTGGCATGTAAAAATTACTGTAAATCCACTCGACGCAAAAAGACTCGTTTGTGCGAACAAAAACGAACCATATATAAGAAAGCAAATTCAATTTCCTTATATTGAGTACGTGAAAAAACCCTAGTTATTACATAAAAGAGCTAAAACTCAAAATCTAAACTAAATCGCCCTCAAGAATCAACGATTATGTTAATCCATGGATGAAACTAACTAAATTGTGCTCAAGAATCAACGACAACTTTGATCAATGCATGACCTGCATGTTCATCATCCTCTCTTGAATTGCCATCTTCAGCTTCTCCAAGAACTCCCTGTACTTGCCCAAATCCTCCTCCCCCATCCCCTCCACCGCCTCCAACCACCACCACATGTCCCTCCCGCCGATCTCCGGCAAGTCAGTGGCCGGAACAACTTCGAGAGCACGATCGTCGGCGGCGGCGCCGCCATTGAGGTAGCGGTCGATGACGGCGTCGGCGTTGGGGCTCCCGAAGGAGTAGGGCTTGCCCTTGTTGGAGAGGATCAGGGCGGCGACCTCCACGTCGCCGGACATGAGGCTGAGGTGGCCGGCCTTCTTGAACAGCCCGAGCTTCCGCTTGGAGAACGTCACCTGCCGGGCGCTCTCCTTCTCTATGTACTTCAGCTCGGTTTTCCGGCGGCCGGTTCTCTTCTTTTCTCCTCCGGCGACGGAGGGCTCAAACATTGGGGGCATAATGGTAGACAGTGTCCGTTTTAGCTGCTAAAACGGCATGTTAATTTGTGTATATATAACACTAATTATTTGTGTGTCGATGTTGGATAAATAACCACACCATTAATATAATGATTTTTGTTTCCAGTTTTGGGGTTTGAGGAAAGAAAGAAATTTACCAGTTTCCGATTCTTGCATATGTGTAATATTTTTGTTTCCTAGTTTAAGCAATGGTATCTATTATGCAATATATTTAGGTCAACACAGAATATACTTTGACCTAATAAAGCAAGCAAAAGATACTGAATAATAAATTGAACTGCTCATCGGCTGACATATACCGTTTCATTTTGTAAAAAGGGATGCAAAATATAATTCTTATATTTATATTATATGTATAATGTATAATATAACAGGCAAAAGATATTGCCGAAAAGTCAAACGAATTGGTCAAAAGTTATAAGTGCCCAAATTCCCCATGAATATCACCGAATTGGCTCTGTTACTATGTGCAAATGTGAGATAAAATAATTCATTTTAATCGGCTCTGCCAAAGGCTCAATACTTGAACGGGTCTGCGAGTTCAGACCCAACCCACTTGTAGCCCACACAGGTGAAATTCGCAAGTAGGGACCAGGGATGACAAAAATTTCTAACCTGAATGGAGACTCAATGTTCCCGATCCGACGGGGATAAGAGAAAAATAACTAAATACACCTTGAACTAGCCCTATAGAATAAGAAGACTGGAATCATTAAACAGGCCCCAAATCTGTCCCGTTGTTATCTCTAGCGGCAAGCTAAATATGACCCGCTAGACGGGTTGTGAGTACAGCTCCCCCAACCCGAAAACATGCAGGAAGGATAAAGGGTGCAGACCCCTACTTGTTAGACCCCTACTTGTAATGGTTATTTATTTCACTTGATTCAAACACATTTCAGTATACACTGCTGTCATTGAGAAACGGAGTCAAAGTATACAATTGGTCCAAAGTTTCTTCTAAAATAACATTCATACAAGTGGTCCAAAGTTTCTTCTAAGATAATACCAAATTCCAATGCAAAGGGGTTTCATTTTAGCGCAACCGTTGCACAGAAAATCATAGTTTTGGACTGAATCAAACATCTATCTTTTACTCCACCAGTAACAGTTCGTTTCTCCACAGAATTGTAACCTCAAATTGTTCAGGCTTGAAATACATATCTATACTTAAATCTAAACTAATCAAGATTATGATATTGCTGTCTCGAAGGTTCATTGCTAATCAGCATATCCGTACTTAGCTACCCTAACCAAGATTAATATACCATTTCCTCGAAAGTTTACTCCTAATCACTCCGTAGATATAACAGTTTTCTAATGAATTACTAGAATAACAGCTCTTTACAAAGAAGCAATGACTCTTTCCCAGTGAACTATAAGAATGGAAGCGAAAGATAAATTTTTTATTACCTTGAATGGATATCATAAAGAGCATCATTTGAAAACCTCTCGCCTCCATAGCTTTAGCATCCATCTCTGAAAATGGTACTGAAGCTGCATGGACTTCTGACATCGACCTGCACCAGCCGGGTTATAACCTGTCTCCGCGAAAAAGAAGTTGACTTCGAGCTTGTCCCAGTGGACATTTTCACCCGTGAACACAAGCAGCCTTCTTTCCTGGCAAAGAATGTAATTACATATGTGTATAGTAAAAGTTTATTACTTTGTATCACTCATTTTTCAATCTTTTATTTTTCTCTGATGTGCAGCCTTTTGGTCAGGTCCCCGTGCTAGAAGACGATGACCTGACTCTTTTCGGTAAGTTTCATTCTGTCTTCTCAAGTTTATTAATGGTAACTATTAGTTAACAGTAGAACAATTACCTTGCAGAATCCAGAGCGATTGCTGCATATGTTGCCGAAAAATTCAAGGAAACGGGTTATGATCTCACAAGGCACCAAGACCCCAACGAAGCTGCATTGGTCAAGGTATGGATGGAGGTGGAGTCCCACTGATTTAACCCTGCAATCTCGCCAATTGTCTTTGAGTACTTTGCAGCACTGATTCATGGCAAATCGCCTGATCAGACAGTCATCGACACCAACTTGAAGCAACTAGGTGAAGTGCTCGATGTGTACGAAGCAAAGCTGAGTTGCTTCAAGTACCTTGCAGGTGATTTCTATAGTCTAGCTGATCTGAATCATCTTCCTTACACTTACTACTTCATGAAGACTCCATACGCATCACTGATCAATGACCGTCCACATGTCAATGCTTGGTGGGAAGATATTTCCTCTAGGCCTGCTTTCAAAAAAGTAGCCGAGAGCATGGCTTTTGGTGAGAAATGAGTGTGAGATGTTAGATTTCAATGTAAAATCAGCAAATCATGGTTGCTATTGCCTAAACAAACTTCTAGAGTTCAATAAAAATGGTAGTGATTCAAATTTCAAGCTGGGTATATATATGGTGAACTGTAGGGAAATTAGCATGTCAATGGGATCTGATACTTCTCTTTTCTACTAACCACACATATATTTTCATCCATCCGAAAAATAGAAGACTAATGACATGCATTAATATGAAAAGGTTACTGTGTAAATTAGATTGCAGAGAGTGCCCATGGGAGAGTTAGATCAACAATAAGAAATTATCTACCATTTTTGGTAACTGCTCTCCCTGCTCAGCTGGTAGTGCACCAAAATGTTCAAAGTGTATCTGGGAGAAATAAGTTGACAAGATCAGCCTCTCATCATTGTTCATGACTTGCACCTCCTTCCTGCCAAAATAAGTAGCTATATTATTTTGTCAGGCCATTATAAAAGGTCACAAATTGGCATGTATATCTTAAATGCTCAAATTGTTTGCAACACTTCAGAAGTGCTGAAGAACTCAACCTACAGTAGATACCTAGAGGACTGTACCATACCAAATGGTAAAGGTCCTAATTGAAATTACTCACTAGGACAGTGCAAAGGATTAAATAGGGCTTTCTTTGCATACCATGGAGGGTGGATACGGATCAAGTTTCCAACTTCAAGCTCCACATCACTGCAAATTCTTGGACTAAAAATAATTGATTGTCTACTTCCTCCATCTTCAACAGCTGCTGTATTGGTCCCTATCCAGTGAAGGTTCTGCAGAAACAAACATGTATCTCCAGAATTATGACATCTATGCTTTGTATTCCATCCAAAGTGCAAAGGATTGAAAAGGAGAAATAGATGAAGATGGACAAAAAGGAAACATAATAACGTTTTGTAGAAAATGCTTTAAAAGCATGGTCCTACTCACTAGTTTAATAAGATATCAAGTGTATTATTTAGAAAACTGCATTCAGAAGCAAGATTGCATAAAATAGTCACAATGATCAACCAATCCCGCAGTGTATTATTTAGAAAACGGCATTCAGAGGCTAGATTGCATAAAAAAAGTCACAATGATCAACCAATCCAGCAGCAACCAGTCGAGTTCGTTCATAGTTAAGGATATCATACAATTTGCAGTTTGGATTTATTTTTGAGAAGCTAGTTAATGTATATACAATTAAATTTATAGTTGAGCGATAGAAGTAATAGCCACAATTAGCAGAATAGCAGCTGCAAGAAAAAGGTTCAAAAGATCATAAACAGTACCTCAATGTTCTTAGCTAAAGAGCAATGACAAACCGTCAGCTTTGCATCCAAATATCTTGACAAGATTTTTACATAAATGCAGCCTGGTTCATCTGATAAATGAAACAAGAATGAACTAAGCAACGAGAACAACCACTGTTCAAGCTTCTCTCTGTCAACTACACCAGTTTCCATTGGTGTGTATCATTCTGACTATATGCTTGAACAAACATTAGATAATAAACAAAGCAGAGAAATTTACCACCAGGGCTAGCTCCTGCCTGTAACCTCTTCAAGAAAGACATATCACTTTCCTTTTCGGTTAGTATAACTTGTTGTAATTTCCCAAATAATCCAACACTGAAAATTTTGGCAGCAGAGGAGAAAGGTCAAGAATTTGAAATTCAAAACTGCTTTTATAAAAATATCTAAATCATATGCACAGCTAGAAACTATAATCACATCATTACCCCATTGGTCGAGGTAATGCAAAAAGGCTCCCTTCATTTGTAGAAGCAGCACCTACGACCTCCTGAAACAGATCTACCATAGTTTGTCTTTTCTTCTCTGGAATGACGAGCTTTAGATCTTTATTAACAGCCTGCATGAGTATATAACTAAGATACTTTCCACGAGATAAGTTCAAGAAGTAATTTTAATAAACAAACCTCATCATCAGTAGATGATCCACTACCCATGGGCTCAGGGGGGTCTTCATTGTCAATGATTCTATCTCCCAATGAAGACATGCTTCTCTTTGTAGCAGTCTGTAGGGTCTTTCTTCTTGTTCCACCATGCTGAAGTCAAAAGTAGAGTCAGATTGAGAGTACAGAACTACAACAGAAATTCGTAAAATGGTGACTTAGTGGTTAAAGAAGAAAGTAAACCATTTTAAATTTTTCTTGGAGCATGTTATTCTTATCCTGAAGGGAACCTAGGAGCTCAGCCATTGAATGTTGAACACATCCATGCCCAAGACCTTCTACTTCAGCTTGCAGAACTACCAGTTGCTTCTCCTCTCCAAGGGAATCATCACAAAGCTGATAACTTGAATCATCCTTGACTCTATGCTCCATAGATTCAGATCTTTGAGGTTCATTATCCTTAGCCATGCAAATGGGAGGCCAACAAAGCCCTTCCTTTGGTGCTGGGAAACGGAATGAGAATTTTGGCCTGGCTTTGACTCTGGTACCTATAATGGGGTAGTAGATGACAAAAATTCAGTTCAGAACTTATTACAGAAGAAAGAAAGGTCAAGCTATCAAATAAATCCCGAAAATGAACCTTATCTTAGTCCCGCCCATAAGAATGACCCTATAGATTAAACGTGCTTTTGACTATATACAGATCCCAAGTATTTAAGAGAGAGAGAGAGATCACAAATATGAAATACTGACTGAGTATTCCCTCTCAAAAACTTACTGGTAGAGCATACATGAATATGAAAGCTCTTTTCAGTCTTGTTCTTATACATCTGTGCACACGCGTACATAAAGAGTAATAAGTTTTAGGAACGAGCACATAGCACAGATAGCATAGTACCATACAGGCACCTAACTGACAGATTGATTAGGTATACAGTGGATGGGGATGGCGCATTTAAATAATGTCAAAAATAAGTAACACTTAAAACCTGAAAGCACAAACATGCTTAAGAACAGGCCAAGACTCTCCCAAAGTTAACATCCTATTAATTTTAGCTGAAGTTAAATAAGTACAATAAAGCTCGACCAAGCCAAACAACATTGAAACACAAACATTAGCACAGAGGATTCATAACGAAAAGGTACCTTCGGAAGATTTAATTGGTCCAGAATGGATAGGATGAGATGATGAACAAGACGCATTTCCATTCAAACGAACCAGTGCCTCAGCTTCTTTGTTTGCTGCAGACCATATATCAGCTTCATAATGCTTTTCATTTCTAGAGCTATCACAATTAGCTTCCTCTGATTGTTCAGCTCCTGGGATGATTGGTACTTTCGAAAGAACATTGCCCTCCTTCCCAAACAGTAGATTGAAGTTACCCATCTTTTTAACAAAGCCACACGGCTGAATGAGGTATAAATATCCATTGAAATGACATTCACAAAAATTTCGACGTATACCTCGTCCTCAGGTATGTGCTCCACATCTGAGTCTGATGCGTAACCCTTTTCTTGGGAGCAACTAAGATCACTCTCCACCTCATCTTCCAGACAGAAACCTGCATGATTCTGATCACAGCAATATTGCCACACACAACTCTTTCAATACTTTGTGGCCGGAAACAAAGCAATTAAATCCTCATAGATACATTATTACACATGCCTTCTGTGATGAACTGCAAATTTTCTTTCCACGTGTTAGTTCATCTACGCCTACACCACAAGCAAACAATCAATTTCTAAAATGTTGTTTGATGATAAACAGCATCATCATAAGCACGACAAAAGTATATAATTCTGATAGGACCAAGCTTAACCAATCACCTCTGAGAGTTTCAAATTGCGACTGAAGCCCCAATTTTCTCTACCAGAACAAAAGAACACAGTTCAATACATGAGTAATGACAACATTGCAGCTTAGAGATCCAATTTAGAATCAAAACTCAATTAAACACACAAAACACTTAAAATTACAGAAACCAGATGATGAAGAAAAGCGTCACAACCTTATTATCCGCTTGCTCGCTCAGTGGAAAACAATCTTTCGGCCAATCGGAGCAGGAATCATCCTCGTCTACGCATAAACAGAACAGAAGTAGCAAAAATCAATGAACAAACCCTAGCTACATACACAAACAGATACACAGATTTGTTGAAATTGTTACCAGAAATGCTCTGATCCGAATCCGGATTTTCCTGAATCACACACACATAAAAAGCAAAAAATAAGCAAACAATCAGCCATAGTTCTGAACAGAACTCCATTTCCGAGAAGACAAAAGCTTGAGAGTTGAGATAGAGGGAATGAATTTACCGGGAACGCTTTTCGCCGCCACATTTCCGAAATTTTCCAGAAACTGCTAAATTTCAATTCACCTCCAAATTCTCCGTATTTATATCTGGTGCGATTCGCACAATTTTAAATTTCTTTTTTCAGTAACAAAAAACTAAACACAGGTGCATAGTCGAAACGACGCTAATGTGTCACAAAACGGCGGCAATTGCTTTTTTCCTTCCTTCGTGGGCCCCGCATAATTCAGGCTCCACTAATTTTGGATTGTATGGTACGCAGCGCAGGACTGACATCTTGCGGTACAGAAATCAACGGCCACGATTCAACTATCTAAGCACCTTGATCTTATCAACAGCAAATAATATAGTTAGGTTTCACAGTTAAGATAGTCTCGGGTGCACCAGATTACAACTTTGCCCGCCCTCCGAATCGTGGGCAAAGTTAAACCCGCGAATTTTTTAAATATTCTATAATGAAAAATATTTTTCCATTTTTAAATGATTATTTATCATTTCAAGAGAAAAAGGACAGAGCATAGCAGAGCACTGAGAGAGAGATACTGGAACTGTGAAGCGAAGCGAAGCGAAGTTAATCAGAGATTGATTTGATTGATCGATCGATCGATGAAGACGGTGAAGAGGAAAGCCCTAAAGAGGAGCAACAATGGCAGAGGAGCGAGTGGCAAGAGGAAGGGGACGCTCGCGAGGCACTTGCAGCTCCAGCTAGGGCAGGTCTCTCTACTCCATCACCAAGCTTCTTCGTCTTCTTCAATCTCCAAGCCCTCGCTGTTTCAGAATCTCCGAGAAAATCACATATCGGGATCGGTCGGCCTTGAATCGGCCGGAGATGGCTCCGTCGACGCCGGCGGGGATGTTATCGTTGACGAGAGAGATTGCATTCTCAGCCAGGACTTCTTTTGGTACATTTCTCCACTTCTGCTTCGATTTGTTGTGTTTTTACTGGTTTATTCCTTGACTATCTGTTTTTTTTTGGTGTGTGAGTGTGTATGGTTTGTTGAATCCGGAATTAGAAGATATAGTTTTGTTCTGATGAACTGCAAATTTGTATTGAATCTTCTCAAGCATTCCCAAATTGAGAGAAGATAGAGGAATATATTAGGGTTCCATGACACACCAAACACTGTTACAATGGGAGAAGTACAAAAAAGTTTCTCTTATTCTGATTAGTCATAACCTAGCTATTGCTTTGTTCCCTCTGGCGTTCTATATTTGGACTCTTGATGGGAATTTGATAAGATCGTTGGAAGCACAATGCCTTAGATGTTAAATGAAACTTAGGATAATCTCACAAAACTACAGCTGACTTGACACATTTCTCAACCAAAACTGATTCTATTGAAAGATAAAACCCAACAATCCCCAATTTCTTCTTATTAACTGATTAGTGATTCTAGAGGAGAGGAGAGAATGGAAAAAAAGGTCAAGGGTATTTTTGTCTTTTTGCACTTTAAATTAACTGAAATCTAACGGGGTTGTAGCTATGAGTAAAAAATAGTCAGCTCACCTCTCAGAGCAAAAAAAAATAGTCAGGTGTACTTAGTTGAGGAAGATATCAAGTCAACTGTAGTTTTGTGGGATTATCTCATGAAACTTTGTTGTTATTGTTCTTTGTTTATATATGGTGGAAAGACAATTAGTTGAAACTTTAATCTGCACAGTTTGATTTTGATGATTTCTTGTTTATTGTGAGAATGCAGCACTCCTGATTACATCACCCCTGATAATCAAAATACCCTGAACAGTTTCGATTACACCAAGGTAAATGTTTATGAAAGTGTGAACCTCCTTTGGATGAATTTGTTTTAGATCTATATAACCGTCTGATTTTCCAGGAAAATTCACCTTGCCCGAGATCACCTGAAAAGTTAACTACTGGAAAAAGCAAAATGCTTCATCATGGTAAGATAATTTTGGCTATGACTTTGTAGTTCATTTGTAATCATTTCATTGTTTAGCTATTTGTAAATTTCTTTCGTTTATTGCCGGAAGGAAGTACTACAAACTTTATTTGTAAACAGTTAGTTACGATGTCTATATTCTTGAGTTTGTTGAATGATATGGTTATCAATTATCATGCCTTCCTATGCTATTCTGACTTCTTCAATATAAATGTCATGATTGTTTCAGATAGCGTTACTGTAGATCCTCTTAATACTACCTTGTTTGGGCAACAACTAGTGGACATTACCGAAGATATCTTTGGCGAAGATGAAGAGGCGAAAGAGAGAACTATAGCAACTGAGCCACCAAAGAAGCAAAATTATGTTTCACAATCCGCAGTTGCGTTACGCTGCCGTGTTATGCCCCCTCCTTGCATTAGTAATCCTTATGTAAAGGATGCTTCAGATATGGATATAGATCGGTTTGGAAATCAAAGGTTAAAATGTGCAGGTATAACTCTATTTGACTCAAATGTTTATTGTCTACTGAGAAGAGTGGCTCCTATCTTACTAAATGAAAAGGAAATGTGCTGTTCAAAAGTTTTCTTAGTTCTATTTTCTTTACTATCTTCTGAGAAATGTACATCTGACTAAAGCTCCATAATCTAAGAGATTTTTCTATGTAAACATGTCAGGATTGTTCTCCGCGATCGGTGGTGGAGATGGACTGTCACGCTATCATGCAGATTTCCATGAGATTGAGGTATGCATTCAAGTTGAAGTATAAGATCCTCCCCCATGAATTCAGCAGTAGCTTATTTTGCACTCTATATCCTCAAGCTTCCTGTGCATCTTGTTAAGCTACATTTCCATTTACAGCAAATTGGTGCTGGGAATTTTAGTCGTGTCTTCAAAGCTTTTAAGAGAATTGATGGTTGCATGTATGCTGTTAAGCAAAGCACAAGGCATTTGCATCAAGAAACAGAAAGGTAAGTGTTTTAATTTTGTACGCACACACACACACTACTATATCTACTCTTTCTTCAACTTGCTTACTCAGTGCCATTGGCAGGAGGAAAGCTCTAATGGAAGTCCAAGCTTTAGCAGCTTTAGGTGTGTACATGCATAATCAATTAGTTTTTCTGATAATCGTCTATAAGCATTTCATTAACTCACTCTACATATTTGGCTTCTCAGGGTCACATCAAAATGTTGTTGGGTACTATTCTTCTTGGTTAGAAGATGAAAAACTCTACATCCAGATGGAACTCTGTGATAGCAGCTTATCCATCAATATAGCTTCTAAATTGTTCACAGAGGGGAAAGCATTGGAAGCTTTGCATCAGGTCATTCTTTAAGGATCATTTCATTATAGGCTTCATAATTTGAATTCCAAAAAATATTGTTGTCTTAGAGACTTTTTGATGCCTAGGTCCTTTACTGAAACACCTATATATTTAAATGTTTCTAGTTCTGCCATTCTGATATCAATGTTTATTCAGATTGCCAAGGCATTGCAGTTTATACACGAGAGGGGAATAGCTCACTTAGATGTAAAACCCGAGAATATTTATGTCAAGAATGGAGCTCATAAATTAGGTGACTTTGGCTGTGCTACCCTCCTTGACAAGAGCCTTCCAATTGAAGAGGGTGATGCTCGCTACATGCCTCAAGAAATCCTGAACGACAACTATGACAATCTTGACAAGGTCGATATCTTCTCCCTGGGCGCTTCTATCTTTGAGCTTGTCAGAGGGTCACGCTTGCCAGAATCAGGACCTCAGTTTTCCAAACTCAAGGAGGGAATATTACCACTCATTCCCGGGTATTCAATGCAGTTCCAGAACTTGTTGAAGGTACTAAATCCTCTCTTTATTTGAAATGTAGAAGTTTTTAACATACAATAGAAATCGGGTGGATAATAATATCATCGATATCGATGATTTTGTTATGAATTACAATACGAGATACTATAGGAAAACTTTGTAATAAAAGAGGAAACCCGAGATAATTGTTAATAAACCTAAAATGGAATAGAAAATACCCTGATATATATTCTAGCAATATTAAAGCAGTGTCCTAAATATTCCCGGCTTGATTAATTCCGGATTAGTTTCCAAATAATTCTCTGTTAATCTCTGATTAATTCTTTAATCTGATTAGTGCCCAGAAAACTCTCCTTCCGACCAGCACCTAACTTTTTTAGAACACTGCATTCAAAAAAACCTCACTCTCACTAGCAGTACCATTTCTAATTCTTTATCTTAATCGATTGATGAATCAGGCCATGGTGGATCGAGATCCTGTTAGACGGCCTTCTGCTAAAGACATTGTAGACAATCCACTTTTCAATCGGATCCAGAAGAATGGAAGAACAAGTCTAGAGCCATGACGGGCTATTTCTCGGCGACAGGGAGGTGGCTGCACTCTTTTTTTGTACATGTCTGCTGCTATCTATGAATGGCCAAGTTTTGTTGCCAATGCCCATTCTGGTTATTTATGCACCAAATTTTCTTCCTCCGGCTCGGTGCAGGTTTTGTAAAGTACAAAAAGAACAGTGGCAGTCCAGTGATTGCTGTTAATATCGCTTCTTGAGGCATGCAGTTGCAAAATTCCTTGTTTACTCATTCTCAAAGTGTCATCTACGTGTAACTTGTGCTGATTGACATTTTAAAGCAGTAAATGTGGTAATTTAGATTTGAACTTGTTATTTGCATTTTTAGTTCAGATCATCTTTGGTTGCATATTATTTGCATTAACGAACGTAGTTCTAAAACTCGAGATTAGAGAGAATTTAGCGAGGCATGCTTGCGCGCGAGCCCCTCTTTATAATGTGAATTGTGTGAAACCTTTTGTAACTAACTATAAGATGCATATTTTTTTATGGCCGAGTGATATGTGTTTCCATTAAATTTTTACAAAGAGTTGAGTGTTGGGTTATCATATTCACTATTATCACTTGCCATGCTCTGAATTTTCGTTTCACTTTTACTTACCATGATCTCTCGTTGTATTCTGTTTCCACCCCTGTTACACAAATTTATTAGAGGGTTGAGTTTTAAGTTGTCTAAATCAACCGTAAGCTCTTTATACATAAGTACCCTAGGGAGTTGAGTGGTAAGTTGTCTGAATCATCCGTAAACTCTTACTCACAATGAAAACACTTTAGTGACTTATGGAAACACATTAGTAACCGTATGGAACCATATACTTAAATTGATGGAAACAAACACTTGTGATTATGGAAATGCGCCAGATTTATAATAGAAAGTCTACACAATTAGTAAGTAATGCGTCTCACTAGAAACTAATGTGTTACGAGAAAGTTGTGTGCAATTCGTCTCCAACATTAGAATA
Organism: Geranium brycei; assembly: GCA_036897365.1. NCBI lineage: Eukaryota > Viridiplantae > Streptophyta > Magnoliopsida > Geraniales > Geraniaceae > Geranium > Geranium brycei. The sequence continues at coordinate 13,115 of JAYMTP010005408.1, forward strand.
GTCCGCATGCACGGACATAGTTTTAAGATAACACGCACTCTAGTGCATCCCTACATATATACTTCTTATGAAAGATAAACAACGCGATAAGTTAAAACATAAACTCAAATTATATAACGATTTCAAAGTAAAAATAAAATTTGACTATGTTTGACCGAGTGAAAATTTGGTAAAATTGAATACGAATAACGAATTTTAATGCTCGGTCTAAAATTTGGTCAGTTCAATTTTATGAATAACTCGGTCTTTTGTTCGGTTTAGTTTTATGAATCGAATTTCACGAAATTATCGCATTT
>JAYMTP010005409.1:0-13407 GCA_036897365.1 Geranium brycei
AAGTTGATGCCAATGAGGAAGAATCAACAACATCAAATACTTCTTTCGATAGATTGTGCGAATATAACAAATTTTTGTTCTTGACATCAAATTCGTACACTGAATCATATGCCGCGGTGAAGAAGATGTCGAAGATGGTAGGGATGGATTGTATCGAGTATGATGTTTGCGAGATCACAAACTAGACCAAATATAGCGAAGGGACCGAGCTCGGCGTTCATGTTCTTTTCAGCGAAGTGATAAGGAAGAGAGTAAAGAAGACGATGAAACCAGACCAAATCTGATGAAGGGACTGAACCCAGAGTCCATGTTCTTTCCGACAAAGCGATGAAAAAGAGAAATGAATAATTAAAGTGATGAAAAAGAGAAATGAATAATTAAAGTGATGAAGAAGAGAGAGAAAAGGCGGAGGAATCTCAAAATCCTAAGTTGCAACCATCCATGGTGATAGGGGTCTTATGAGTTGGAAGAGATTAGGGTTAGTTTTGGACTGAGGGGTTAGACTTAAGAGGTTTGGGCTTGAGGGTTTGGGATTGAGAGCGTTAGACTTGAGAGATTGAGCTTATAGGTGAATCGGGTGAACCGCGAGTTACATTTCTACTGTCCAAAACCCACCCGTTTACAAGTTTTTTTATAAAAAAATTGATCCATGAAACGACCTGCAACTAATAGTGGTTCATTTTCGGGTGACAAGCCATGCAGTTTGGCAGGTGAATTGAGTTACGAGTTAAACTTGAACACCCCTAAGTACGAGTATGTCAAAATATCCCCCGGATCCCACCCTATCCTAAAAATCATTGTTGTCTCGACAATGCCGTTGATTCGTTGAAGGCTCCACGAAATAATGTGAACTTCATATAGTTTGCCATGCTTTATGGAGAAATTTAACATTCACATTTCCAACTTCCTCAAGTGATCTTTAAAATTGATTAACACATACAAGTTCATGGCCATTTTTTGTAAAGATGTTTATTAATAAGTGATTGAACAGGAGACACTTTAGCCAGCAGTAAATACTATAATACTTTTTTTGCTCAAGACAATGAGAACAAAAATTATTGTCACGTATAAGAAATAGTGCACAAGAAGCGAAAAAGTTGAAGATGCCATTCCCAGTACAGTCAAGCCACAGACTATACATGATACATAAAAGAATAAAGAATTGGATACAGAGAAATGATAAAAAAAATCTTTTCATAACTCAAAATATATATGGCCTTTTGTTAATTGGCAATGCTATAAACAAATCACCTATGAACCAATCAATAATATCAGTAAATGTATGTATATATCTATGTACTTTGGAGCTTGGATTCTTGGATAGCCTCTGAAACCCTGAAATCATGTGCTCACTATTTGTACTCCTATATTCTCTCCTATTTCACCAAAATTGTATATGTATAGGTTAGTTTTCATACTTCTACAGGATCAGCAGCCAGCAGCTTTCAAGAACTGATCGTAGGGATTCGCGGGCGGTAGGCTGAAGGAATTATGATTGATCTTATTCTCCGTTGCGCTCGTGCCTATGCTTTGCTTGCTCGTATCAGCCTGCATTGTAGTTTCCATCAGATTTCAGCGTTAGGAGCGAATATGAAAAAAAAATGACGAGCATGGCTTGACAGTACAGTACCCCTATGGAACCAGGGTCGAATTGGGACTGATGGATCATATTCTTCAGTTCATCGTCGTTTTGGAGACAGAAGGTTAAAGTGTCCTGCCTCTGTTCGGTGCTCAACAGATGGGAAATCTTCTCTTTCTTTGCCATTCGCAGTACCTCGCACTGTCGCGCCATTTCCTTGTAAGATATTTCCGATGCAGTCGAGACTGAGTCCCTCCAAACTTCATTTGCTGCCTCTGCGGCCTGTAAATATGAAGAGTACAGGAAAATCAGGTGAAGAGAAACAAATTTTGCTCTTTAACAAGAATTTGCTGTGGCTATCATACTGAATCTATTAGTTTCTTGATGCTCGGAAGGTTGTGGGGATCCTTGGCCTGGCCTGAGTTGTTTTTCTTCTGCCCTGTATCAATGAAATCGTCGTCTGATGGTGTAGGCGGTTCCTGCAAAATGAGAACCGGGTCATTAGGGTTGTAAACGAGCATTGGGCCTTAATTTGTCATGGCTCGGCTCGAAGAATAAGTGCTCTACTAGAGATCGGCCAGAATGAAAATAGTCAAACTCGCTCGGCTCATTAGATTCAAATAGTTTTCACAACAAATATTCATAAAACTATATTAAATGTAACAGACATGAGTATGACTAACTATATAATAAACAAGCATGCTCGAGATCGGCTCGACTCGATTCGGTTAGTCTAATATATTCATTAATGTTAAAAAGCTCAACCCACCTAAAAGAGATTGGAGATGCAACACAAACAGAACACACTAGGGATCATCACAGCAGGCCCAAAGCAAGTTCTGATACCATGTTAAAGCTCAACCCACCTAAAAGCTCAAGCTTATAGGTGGAGGCCTCAAGATGTTTATTAAGTGGTTAATCAATCCACACTCTTTAGATGTGGGACTTCAACAATTAAAAAGTTGAAAATAATAATAATTAGTTAAATACTCAATGAGCTGACTCGTGAGCCTATCGAGCCTTGAAATGTCAAGCTCAAGCTTCAAAGGGCTTGTTTACCACACACAAGTTACGCAAGCTCCAATCCACAATGTAAGATAATTCAAGGAAATAATGTAATGAGAATTACCTCCTTGGCTTGTTTACTGTTCTCAGAATTATTCTGATACATTTTGAGTGGATCATCCATGAACAAGTCTCCGACTGGACATCCATCGTCTGGTATGAATTCATTGAGCAACTGATCCCTGATGGTAGATTCTTCATACTGAGAAAAGAAATATTATGTGTGTGTTTTTTCTTTTTCTAAGTCAATAACACAACGAAGAATGTTTAAAACAATTTCATTGCAATCTTCACCTTCCGCAAATCTCCCAAGCCCTTGACGATTTCATCAACACAAGATTCCCTAGTTTGGTCCTCTGGTATTTGTATTTGTGAAAGAGATTTGGAAGCTGAATTGTCGTCGTCTTTGGACCCATAAGGTACCGTGAGCTGATTTTTCACTGCCCGTAACTTGCTATCTTCAACCAAAAATAGATACGGTTCAACCTGGTTCAAGCACAAAAAACATCAAGAAAACTGTGAAATGGGTTTAATTCAATCACCCTGTACACAACTAGTTCCACAAAAAGACACCTCAACAAAATGGTTCATTTACCTTCTTATCCGTAAGTACTGCTTTAGCACATCTGGTAAGAGGTATAATATTGAACGTGTTTGACGAAAAGAGAATCATTGCATATGACAAGGTGAAAAGGGATCTTCGCCGAGATGCTGGCAACACTGGCCCTGCAGTGGCAGTTGGTATATGACTTCACTGAAAGTTTTGACATCCCAAACAATGCTTAAAGGCTTTTGTTCAGTTTTTGTTTGGTAACGAAAATTTACCATTAAGTATGCATAAGACAAGATTTTGATATATGTTATGTACTGGAGACTGGTTACTTGATAAAACCACATATCATCAAGAATAATGCAGTAGATACTATTTTGACGAATTCAACTTTCATGCATGTGTACATGTGTGTTGGCGGGAAGCAATTATATTATATAAGAGTTGGCCAATATATATGCCCTCTTCACTGAATAAAGAGTTAATGCATCTATTCTCCAGTTTATTGCATTAAAAACCCCATAATTTCTCCCTACAAACTGGTTACATATCTGGAGTAGAAGCCCCTACACAGTTAATTTGTTCTACATTGCTTTTGATTTCTCTTTATTCCAAAATAAGTGTCCTATTTAAAACTCTTATGAGTTATGACAATTAAGGATCAGTAGATTGTCCTAGAATTTTTTCTCTGTCGCCATGTGCTAGCCTAATAAGTGGTTATAACAGACACGTGAGAAGGGATATTGTTGATAATTTATGCAAAACTAACTTCCTAGGAAGGAAAGTGGACAAATATTTTGGGTTACCTATTTAAGAACATATCATACTTTTTTGGGGATGGAGGGAATAGACAGTAAAAAGGTTTTTTTTCCAACAACCTAACAAGCAAAGATAGCACAAACCAGTTCCATGGTTTAAAATGAGATTGAAACCAAATAAAATTATAGTAATATGAAGAGTAACATAACCCGAGGAGCCTACCTCCTGCCGTAAGAGCAATGTTTCGCAAGGAAAATACTAACTGGAAACTCCGAACTAAAGTCTCATGACTGGAGTTCTGCAAGAAATTTAAAAACGTAAATATGGGAATATAAAAGTGCCCCAAATTCCCGGTGCAGATGACTAAGGAGGGAATAGAAATAGTAACTGAGACAACCATGCATAGTACACAGCATACATTCGTTAAAAAGGAACAGAATAAATTTTCTGACTGCTGAACATATTTTTAAATAAATTCAGAAGAAGAAGACACAAGTCTTCTAATATTAGAAATAGTAAACTCAGATAGATCCCCAAGATATAAGAAGGGCCTTCAGATTTTAGGGATGTGTAAGCCTCCTCTGCGTGGGAAGATCTTCCCTTTCATAATAAACATTTTAAGACCACCCAATTAAATGTGCAGCTATAATGTGAAAATTAATGTTGAAGAAGCAATAGAAAAGCGAAACTGTACATGCCGCATAAAAGGCATCACTAACTTCATTTGAATTTTAAAACCAAAGGCTAAATTGTGCCATAACATTCTATAAATCACCTTGTCTCGAGAGTACAGCAGTACTAAGCTGTATGTATGAGCAATTGCTTCAAAGTTTTCAGGCATATTTGCAGGTGAGATAGACTGAGCCCAAATGGAAGAGAGCAAGAGGGTAATCTGGCGGCTACTCAGCCTAAGGGAACGTCCCTCCTGCAGTTTAAGAAAATAGCGAAACATATTTTTATCGGTAAGAAGCAGTTATTTACAAATTGCTCAGACCAAGTGAAGACCGTATTCTAATAACTAATTAAACTATAGATCTGTAAGGACGTTGAGGAGTGGCTTATGGCACACCCAACAAAGCATACAAAGCCTCAGTCCCACCAGACTTTGGGTTCTTAACGGATGCATAGGGCCATTACTAAAAATTGTAGAGGCCAGTGTCTTAAGTCAAGCCTAGTCCTGTTGAAACGGATCTAAGGTGAAAGGTTCAACTCAGGCTCGATCAAGTTAGATACATAATTTCACACTACATAGGTTAACAAACGCAATGAACGGTCGTACTGGAACAGTCCAGGTATGTAATGCAGCGAAAATAAACATACAATGTTGAGCTTGTAAGCCTACAAGATTTTTAAGTGGGAACTAGAGCAAAACTGAAACTGGATTAACTTGCCAGGATGGGGCAGAACAAGTAAACTCTTACTGCTAGACAAATGTGTAATTTTGTTATTGGTAACCACAGAAGGCATAAGGTTTGAACTTGAGACCACTCGGTCCTCTATGATAACTCCCCATGGATTGGTAGTCATCAAGAAAAAACCTACAGTCAGATATCTGTACCTGAGATGACAAAGATGTTGCTAAAACTAACCTGTTCGTTGGTTGAAGTATTCGTGGAATTTGGTTTCACTGTCACAGCAGCGGCATTTCTAGTACTGTAGGTTCGACTTAAAGATGACTTCAACCTACGCACCACACCATTGCCATCTGTATCTTTGTTCTTTTTTATCTTCTCAAAAAGAGCAGCTGAAGAAGAAAATACAGAGACGGTTCTCGAGAGTGTTCTTGCAAGATCTGCAGCCTTCTTTGAATTGACAACGCCAGTGGATGAACGAGGGCAAACAGAGGAGGGCACAAGAACAACTGAAAAGATGCGATGAGCTCCAATTCGTGTTTCATGGTCATGATGGACCATGGCCGGGAGCAATTGATAAAATAAAGCCTCGGGGAATGCCTGAGGAAGAAAATATAAGCAAATATGAAGTAAAACTGTACACAGAACTTATGGGACATAGAACCATAACTGAGCCACTTGCCTTGTTCTGATATGACAAATTCGGTAAAGAGGCAACAATTTGTGCAGTGCGATATACAGCAGAAACTGTAGTTCGAGACACTATAGTAACATTTGAGATGTTTTCCAACACCACGGCCATAATGTCAAGGATTGGGCCTGCATCTCCAACCTGTTTACAATAGCCCGATCAGTTTTCCTTCTTGAGAATTGTCTATTAATTATCCCAGGCATCAGTATAACAAACAGAAACTCGCAGATATGCATTAAGCCGAATCATTTGAAAGGGGGATAAAATCTCAGAATGGAAACAATCATAAGAAGAACTAGTTTATTTCAAATTCTAGCATTCAACCATCTTTAGATTTAAGGCTAACTAAATTAAACGCAAGATAGCACTACCTTATGTGACAACTCTACAAGACACCCATCCACCACTTCACTGAAATTTTTGCTCCATTTTTTTACATCTGTACCCACTCTGGCATCCTCGTGTGAATTGTGAAAGCTCTTTCGTAAATGCCTTATCAAATCACTTATCACACCAATGATTGCAATAGAAGCCTCAACCTTTGTCTGTTGAGCAAGGGACGTCGTAATGCTAACAATATCTAGTTGCATGTTGGGTTGTTTAATGACATTTTTATGATCAAGATGCTTGATTACTATCAACAGCAAAACATGTGTATTCTGCCCTACAGAATAAAAAAGAACAAGGTAAGATAATCCCTACTTCAATAATATATTATACATATAAATCATTTACACCTGAAAATTGCACCTAAATAATAAAATAAAGGATAAATCATCAGAAATAACCTTTAGGAAAATACTTCAATAATGAAAAAAAATTTGTAAGTACCAGAATTCTCTATCAAAAATTGCATATCCTTAAGGACAGGGTAGGCAAGACCACAATCAGGAGACCATAAATTGCCATTATCGAAGTAGCGGAATAACGATTCCAGAACACGACGTATTGTTGTAGCCTCCTTGGCCAGCTTGGCCATGTTATGAAGGCATACTATGGACCAAAAACAGGGATTCTTGGCTTCTTCCCTACGAGAAGAGAGGTTATTTAGTTTTTTATAAGATCATAAACTGAAACTCTAAAATATGTGGCAACAAGTTGTTAGGAGCACGTAAATAAAACAAATTGATTCAATCAAAAAATTATGTGATAAGAGAGTTTACGCTGTTACAGTCACTTGGCCTTTATCATCAACAATGCTCCTCCAAGAAGGAAAACTTAGTGTGCTATCAGGTGAAGAGTCATTCCTTATCACTTCTTGCACCCAGCGGTTCTCTGAACCATCCTTTTTACTGCTGTCAGCTGAGTATTTCTGAGAACCTCCGTAATTTTCTAAAACCACTGACACAATCTATTTAATGAAGAAAAATGTCAGAAGGGATGAAAATGGTCCTCGGGTTGCAATAACTGAAGATGTTTCCTTAGTATAGATTGGCAAAAAAATTTAATATAGATGCAAGCAAAACATGGTAGATGAATTCCCAATGGTACAGTCAGCTGATCTGGAATTGCTGAGGGTTAAATGTTAAAGTATCACCAATACATCTTCCTAAATTGGAGATTGTTAATCCATTTGAGAAACTGAAAAGGAAAGTGTGCAGTGCTTTGGATAACCTCTTATATATCCAATAAGAAGTCAAAAAATTCATAAGGGGTATACTATACAACAGCTTGTAGAAAGAATCTTATATTAATACAAAGCAATATGAACCTGAAGAGACTTGTCACAGACAAGACCAACCAACCAGGATGTAAGAGACATGGGTCCTAATATACAATAAGAGTTGAAAACGATTTGTTCTGTTCCGAAGATACTGCCTTACATGGAATTTCTTTATTAATATGTTTTCTTCCACAAATCACTATTTTTACCAGTTTTGTTTTTCTGTAAGGCCACTGTTTTATCATGCTTATTATGACTATGTAATTTTCCTCGGAACATTACCTTTAATTTGGATGAAAAGAAAACAAAAATATATAAATACACAAGTACACACAGACGTGGTAGGTGAAATTGTATTGAATGATGATATGAGCTAAACTCCGGAGACACAAAAAATTACTATGACTTCCCTCAAGGTTTAGGGAATCATCAGTGACCTCCCTCTTTGTAGTAAAATGCTATAGACCTTCCTTCTTTGCTGAAAATAGTCTTTTATTTTACACTCGTGAAAATGTTACTAGACAAGAGAAAAAGTGAGAGGATAAAATGAGACTTTTATTAAGATTACAATAAAAGTCGAGAATAGTGCTGATGAAAGCAAAGGAAGGGAGGTACATATCATTTTCCAAAGGAAGGAGCTGATTAGCATTTTCACCAACCCAAGGGAAGTAATGGTAATTCACTGAAAAGAAAGCCATAAATGTTCTGTTAAAGCTAAGCTTGTGAGAGCATCTCCAATGTACTCCCTACATTGGTTCCCTACATTATTTTTCATTATCTCTCTCCTCACATGTAGGGAGCTCTCTACTCACTCTCTCTCATGTTAATTTACATTATCATATTCTTTTGTTACCTTTTTTATTACTTATATTCAGTATCTTTAAATTCAAAAATAAAAATACAGTATTATATGAATATATGTAACTTAAATTTCGGGAGCATGATTGGAACAACAATTCAAAAATGACTCCCTACACTAATTTCTATGCAAATCAGACAAGGAATTCCACCACCATTCAATCAGACAAAAAACGAAATTCACCATGAATAGGCAACAAGCTATATAATAATGAGATCAACTTTCAACGAGGTTTTTGGAAGATCAGAACTCTGCTTACACTGTCAAATTCAACTGAGATATGTGAGTGTTCACCCATAAACCAAACCTACGAAATGGATAATCCAAATTGCATTAGTATTTCTAAAGTCAGATACCGACCTAGAGTTAATAAATAATGTAAAGACTTAACATATGAACCGCAATACACCATTAAAAATTATCATTTCAGAAGTTGTAGAATGAAGCGATACCATTGAAGAAAGGGATTGTAGGCCAGCTGAACGTAGATGTTTTGCTCTTTCATTCTCTCCAACTTCTTGAGCTACCTCACAAAGTTTTGGAATAAAGCCTTCTAAGTTGAACATATAAGTCCCATCCCTCTGCAAAGTTAGTTACATAACAAATTTTCAAAGTTGCCATCAGGTAAAAAGACAACATAGTTAGATGGTAAAGTCTTTTGAAGATAGGATTGTGTACTCTGATGACTAAGCTGTAAAAATCCAAAATATCTGCTCTCCAACTACACCAACCTGATTAATTACGAAGTCGAAAAGGGTGAGACATGCTATGATTCTCATTTCATCCTGCCGTGTTTGATCCAGTAGAGTGTGCATTATGGTTAGTAAGCTGCATGCGAACAGAGGCCTGCAAAATTGTTATTAAACTATGATATGCTATCAGTTTGAAACAAATTAGCATGATAATACTGCAAGCCCTTGCAGAGTAATAGAAATTTAGAATTAAAGATTTTTTTTGAGAAATGCACACCAGCATAACGCAGTAATACCGGTTATCAAAAAGTAAGACTGGTGATATGGAAAATGAGCACGCAAAGGAGGTCCAGAAAATTTGACAAACAAGCTGACAGCACAGTGGTACAGTTGCATGAATTTTTACAAACATAAATGTCCCTAGACCAAAAAAAAAGGCAAAACCCATCAAAACCTCCAGTAGGTTTCACATTAAACTAAAGGCTTCTCACTAAACATATCAATCAAATCACAAGATTAACTACAAAAATAAATCTCTTTATTTATCATGAAAGCAACACTTCCAACCCTCTCCGCCCAAGGTGCAATCACAATATTCAAAAAAAATTATGTCTTGTCATTGCCACGTGGACACAGATGACATGAAAAGATGTGTCTGTGGCTGATACATTTCAGTATTTTCTCAGTTCAGTTGTTGATCTGATTATATATCACATTAAACATATAAAAATCATCTCTTGGTTTCTTGATATTGAATCTTTTTCATCACAAGTAAGCTGGTCATTTATCATGAGCAGCTTTGAATGTTGTATAATATGGAAAAGTGACCCCGAAGTTTTAACACCACAGATACACACAGTCGCCTAAAGATAAAACATGCCACTAGTGTAACGAATTTAATCTAAAAGGCATATATGAGGAAATATAAAGAATGAAAGGAGAATGAACTCACATTTGCTCCCTACAAGAACTTAACAACTTCCTGTATACACACATAACGGTTTTCGCACGTTTGAAATTCTCGGTTCTTAATTCCTTGTAACACCTTTGCTCAAGAGAACTTGTGATCTGATAACAAATGATTGCTTTTATTAGGAAGGAAAAAGTTTACACACACCCACTCAAATAAAAATATATAGACAATTAGGGGATCACATTGACCAGGAATGAATGCTAACTGATCTGGACAACATTTCAACTCTTGTTCAATCTATATAAAAGCTAATTTGTGCTAGGCAACATTGCACAACCCCCTACTGATACAAGTTACATGAATGTTCTGTTAACGTATGTAAGAAAATATTGTATTAAAGGTTTGGTATAGGTAAATACCTTTGGGACACGCAATGGATTTTTCGCAGCATATTCACACAGTTTTCCAATCTTCCTGTCATTTGGTTCTTCATTCTGTCAACATATCAAAAGATGAATTCCGGCATTTTATTGATGAGAGGGGAAATACACGGACAACAAATGTCAGTTATATAGAAATACAATCAAGGTTAAATTATTATGCCTTTTAGATGTTGCACAATTGCTCTGGGGTACTCATTCACCAAAAGCAGGGACGTGATATTAAGTTACTAAATTATTAATTTCTGAGGAAAAACAACAAAGTTTCCTTATATGACATAAAAGAATATCTAAAGTTGATGGAGAATCATAAATGTAAACTACATAGTTGTAAGACATTAAGTGAAACAAACTGAGGAATCAAGGAGACAAAGAGAAGTACTTTTAGTCTCATTTTTGTCCAAAAGGCCAGCAAGTAAGGTCCCCAACATTGGCTTCAAAAAGTCCCAAAACTGTAAGTTGATATGAGACTGGCCTAATGAGATAATAGGATAAAAATAGCACCATCTTGAACAAAACAGCTGAAATGTGCTTATTTTGCAAACATAAGGTAATATCTTTCACTTATCAAGCAACCAAGCAAGTGTGACCATATAATCTAAGAACAGTATACGAAACAGAGATCTTTCAGATCATAACCGAGGAAGAAAGAAGAGTACAAATAGGCAGCAGTTAAATCAAGTCTGTATTGAACTACTCCAAAATCTATAAGCAATCAACAACAGTTATGGCATCTTCAGACTGAAAGCAAACTGATTTTAACTGAGACCACATGTTTGACTTTGTAGATCAAGTACAACGAAAATGGTGGAAGAGGGTTTTAATAGGGTTTAAGCACATACAAAAAATCTCGAGGTCAAAGCTTCCGTAATTAGGAGATCATTTTCTAGTCCACCCAATACAACCGACTAACTATCTATTCATGGGTTCTCAACGTGAAATGGTGGATACGGAAAAGCTGCCAACAGAGTTTAAAGCTGTAAATAAGTTACGAACAAGCATTTCTAGTCTCGACAAAGAAAACAACAATCCAGATTCTTATATTATCAGCTGACCCACTTGGCAGGTTTAACTAATGAACACAAACAAACCAAGTAAAAACTTTACAAATTCAATAAGAACCCACGCATCAAAATACTCCAATAAATCAAACACAACCAAAACATACACAAATTTAACAATTTGAAGGGAAAAAACAGCTGCTAAATCCCCAACCAACCTTGCCTTTAGGAAATATTTCTGCAATGAGCTTCTTGTACCTCTTCACCGGCTGGCGGGACCGCGGGCGCATTGCCGGACAGAAAAAACAAAGGTGACCACATATCGGAATCACTTGCCTAGAAATTATGCCGGAAACAACACTCATTTTTCAAAAAACAAAAATTATCTCCTAAATCAATTTACAGCTACAAATCTCCGATTTCTCACTTTCGTCTCTCTGCAATGTCAACTTTCTTTCCCTTCCGAAGCAATCGGTGACTGAAAATTCCAGCGCCGAGAAGGGAAAGAAAGGCAACGACCTAATCTGGTACCTCTCGGAACCCAATCACCGGCCTTCGCGATTATCACCAACCTCTTCGCTACCAGAAAAATCGCTTAAACCTCCTAATCAGAACCGAAACACAAAACAGGAAATTCAACCCATTGTTGAAGATTGTTCGATCAAAAAATTTCGAAAAAAAATTGCGATGGATCAAAACCTGACAGAGCAGATCGGGAGGCTCGAAAACCGGCCTAGCTAGGCAAGAATGTACCAGATTTTCAGCATTTCCACCGCTAAATTTACAAATGAATAGCTGTTTCTCTCTCCGTCTTTCGATTTTCTCTGCATTTTTTTTATTTATATATGCTGCTATATTTTCGATTTAAATTTTCCAGTTTTTTCAACGGTTGCTACGTGGGACCCGAAATATCTGTGATGTGATGGCGCGGCAATACATCTGGACCGTCCGATTCTCTGACGTGGTGTGTTTTGTGTGTTGTTTTGGCGCGGACAGACGAGTTGTTGTGATTGTGAGTTGTGACTCTCGGTAACAGTTATTTCAGCGCCTAGTGCGACTAGAAGTCGGCTCATACGACATCGTTTCGTCGCATATCGGATTGTCACCTCCCCCACACTCTAGTGATGATGATCATTTTCCAGCTTTTTAAATCATTATGTATCCTCAAAAATCAAAACTAATGTAGTGTCTCTCTTATACAATTTTTTTTGAAAGTGTTTTTTTTTGTAAAATAAAATATATTCAACCAACCAACGTCACACAACTTCAAAACATCAGATAGACTAACCTACTAATTACTATATCTCTTAGCTATCGTCTTTTACACTTTTTCCTTTGCATAATTGCAACTTAACTCAATAACTTGAATTTGTTTTATAATCACATTGTTTTCCTGCTGAACATTGCTATACCTATTTTAAAAAGTTTCATTTTGACTCACTTAACTATATTTTTTTTTACTGTTTGCTATTTTCTGTCCATTTTAACTGATATTGTTATTAATTTTTTTAAAATAACAAAAATACCCTCCCTCACATTTGCACTCAACTATTTCTTTTGCAACTCCTCTCTCAACTTAAACACCATATCTACAACAACTTGAATTTATAGCTATGTATGCGTGTATATTTAGGTTGGATTTGTGATTATTTAAAAAAAATAGAAGCCAACCCATAAATCTCAAATCTACAAATCATAAACTAACTCCTAGACCAACCCAAATAGAAAGCCAAGCCGAATTTAGAATCAATTACGCATATCAATCTTGGATTTGCTCCATGATTTAGAATTCTCATTATTAATTGTCAAGATCTGTTAATTGTACGATGGAGGGCCGAGCGTA
>JAYMTP010005410.1:0-13406 GCA_036897365.1 Geranium brycei
TTCGGTTACCGGTTAGTCCTTCCGGTGCCGGTTAACCGGTTATGGACACCCCTAGTCTGGAGTGTGTACAATAATTGGGCCTCTCATAGTTTCTAATCATGGGCTCAACTTTGGGCCTGTTTCAGATGGTTAGTTGTGGAGTCCCGATCTGAGGGGAGCTTGGTTTAGGGTTTTGGCAGCCGATCTGAAATCTCTATTTAAGCCACTCTCGTCCTCTGCAACACATCACCTCTTCTCATTTACCCTTTATATTTTCTGCAATTTTGTGTGTTTGTTTGATGATTTGAAGGAGAAAAGAGGGTTTTGTTGCGATGATTATAAAAATTCCTCGTTCTGAATGCCAAAAAAGGCCTGACAGACACTTTACACCCATAGAATATGAGCATCGCCCCCTCTTTCATCTCTATCTCTTCACTTTTCTTTCTGGGTTTAATATTTTCTGTTACCCATTTGATTCGTCCATCGTTTTATGCATTCAAATTTTGATTTTATCAGGTCAATTTGATTTGAGGTGTTTTTGGTACCATGACTTTTTGATTGTTCCATATTTTTTTAATGTGATGTAGAATTTTAGGAGTTGTAATAATTCACACTGCTCTAGTTCAATTGCTCTGTGATTGGCCAATTCCTGAAATCGAAATAGGCGGTGTTTAAAGCTCAAATTTGATTGAACTGTGTTCTATAGGTTTGGGTTACGCACACCTCCACATCTTCAACCTTACTACTTCATTTTGCCATTTTTGATTACTGTTAAGCCTATTATATTTGATTAATTTTGGCCAGGAAAATAAAAATGAAATTTCGTTTTTAATAGAGTGATCCTCACCATTGGTGCACAAAATTTTCATATTGTGTACTACTTATCATCATTTTCACTTTGAAAGGTACAAGTGTGTCTTGAATTCATGAAGAAGAATTGGATAAATCTTTTTCTTTGTTCTGACTTTGCTCTTTCATGATGCTAATTCCTTATTTATTTCGATTTGTTTTGGAGAAAGTTAAGGATTGTTCAATTCTTTATCTTGAATTCAAGACATACATACTTTTCATATGTGAAATAAGTTTGGTATGTCGGAGACAATCTTGCCAGGTATACATCTCATTAAAATGTGTGCACATGCAAGTAATAGTGGGGTTATCTTAACACTTGTACCTTTCAAATGTTGGCTCGGCAAAAGCCAGACCTAAACTTTAGGTTTATATGATCATGGAGTTCAATAATTTTTTTAGACAAACTTGAAAATTTGGGTTGTTATTATTAGACATAAATATGGCATAGAATTTTTTAATGCTTGAAAGATGTAATTCAAGATTGGTGATTACACGACATAACCTATGAAAATATATACCAATAAAGTAAATATAAATTCAAGAATTAAATTTAATTGAGAATTAAAAATGTAATGATAATTAAGCTATTCGTTGGATAGCATAATGGGAAAATTATGTTAAAGTTGGGTTATTGAAAGTGCAATCAAGTAATTAAACTAAATAATTAGTAATGCATGACTTGTAAAAGCAAATTTGAAGAATTGATGGGAGCTGTTGATGAAATTTTGGTGTATAAAACGAATAGTTTTAATGCAATTTTTACACTTACTCAACTACAAGACATTGTGACACACGCATAAGTAAGTGTGGACATGAACAACACTATGTATGATGGATACATAGTGTTTATATGAACACACTTATCTATTTGTATATCAACATGTTTTGTGATTGAATAAATGTAGAAAGTGCATTGCGTTTAATGTACCTATTGTACTTTAAAAGAAGTGTGAAACCTCTTAGCTTACACACCAAAGTTTCATCTGAGAGTTTTTTTCAATTCTCCAATTCTTTTTTTACAAGTCTTGCATTGATAATTACTTGGTTTAATTACTTGATTGCACTTTTAATAACCTTAACATATAATTTCACACCATAATTTTATATGTCGATATGAAGCTATAGGTTGTTTTGAATAGTGATTTGTTAAAACAAAAAATTCAAGGCGATGGCACTTTTATTTAAAACACTTTTCCTTGGCCATCACTATGAATAGATGAAATTAACTCTTCCCCGAAACATTGGCGAAGTAGTTATAGATCAATATGAATTAAGCACATTATATATATTTTGAACAGGGAGTATGTCAGATATATCGAACTTCATTAATGTTATTTTTTGTCTACTGTCCCTAAGTAACTTTACTACTTTAAAATGAAGTTAAACCACAATTTACAATAGAATGGCGAGTACTACCTACCTAATAATTTTTATTGGACTTGACAAAGAAAAAAAAAATTATAGTGATAAAAGCCCCAATTGCAAGATTAAAAATAAAGTTTTCTCAGTATTACCTTTTTAGTTCTATTTATTTATAAAGAAGAAATTAATATTGCACAAGGACAGTGTCTTCATGCAAGGAAATGACATGTAAAGCTAAATGTTATTGTTGTGATTATGATTTGTCATAGGAACACATTCACTTGAAAATAGCCTTCCTTATGTCACTATGTGTGCCTTTGCTTAACAACACAACTTAAGCTAAGCATGCAATGGTGTACTTACAATTGTGAGAAATGGCATTTTATGATTATTTCTTCTTTTTCTTCTTTACATGACAACATGTGTTTTTGAATGATTTTACTTTGTTCCTTATAAATAACACAAAATTTAAAAGAGCATAATGAAAATAATGATCGATAAAAATCTATAATGCCACTATTTGGAGTATAACATGAGTTATAATGTGAAAATTTTCATTTTGGTTGTGTTGAATTTTTTTATGTAATTGCTTATGACCTTGAAGTTTTGGATGAGAATTAATACAAATATAAATAGGGATCATAAATCTGAATAAAGCTTACTTTTGTCGTACATTGTTTCAATTTTTACTCAATGTTTCTTATTGAGGCTCAAGACCTTTCTTATAAATGTTATTTACGTTTATAAGACTGTAGTTAACGAATAGGAGCAAATTTAAATCAAGATGTAATTTACTCGAATTGAATCCCTATCTCTTCATATATAGGAACCAAATCTAGGATTGGTATGTGAAAAATAGTTTGTTTTTGGTTTTGGTTGATTTGGTTCTAGTTTTTTTTAGTTGGAATTGAATAGGTTTTGATCGGTGAATTTCTTATTGAATAACCAATAGTTTTAGGTTTTGAAGAATTGAATTGAAATTGATTGATTTTCTCAAACTTAACACTAGAACTGAACCATAACTAAGAAAATAAGTTTGGTTCATAATTGGTTTCATATATTTAACTTACATACCTATAAATATTAATGAACTTTTAATCGTGTTGAAAGTATCCCTGGAGAGGATAGAACATATTTAAGATATAATACACGGAGACAAAGTTTGCTTTGCCTTTCAAATTGCATTTCTTCTCTTTTTATTTAAATTTTCTTTGTTTTAAAAACGTTAGAGTATAAGAATCATAGAAGAAAATGATTTCATTGACAAAATAAAACATAAGTAATGTTTAAATAAAATTGAACATAACCCATATTCTTCCATGACTTGTTAAATTTCATTTATTAATAAAAAATAATAAATTCTTCCGACAAGAGCCAAATAAGCGGGCCATGGATCTTGGGCCTTCAGACCTCTTTTATAGGGGATATTGCGTAAAGTCACGGTAAAATTTATATTTTTTGCATAAAATTACAGTTAATTAATTGTTTTGCATAAAATCACGGTTAACTTTATTTTCATTGTACGCGTTATATCTCTGTTAATTTTATTTTTTATTCATTATGAAATGATTAAAATGCCCTTCTAAATTCTGCAAAATTTTGGAGTGTCATTAAGTCTCTTCTCTTTCTTCAATCTCTTCTTCCGACCAACTCCTCGCTAGAGTTGAAAGAAACTATTTTCTCAGAGATATTTTATACAATAAAGTCATTTTAAAAATATTGTTAGGCTCATCTTTCATGAATCCTTTTTGAAAACTATTTGGGCTCCTCATGTCTATTTTCATTCTCCAACTCATTCCATCTTAAGACTATTTTCTCCATCAGGTCAACAACCATCATGTCTCTTGTTACTATTTTTCATTTAAATGACTTAGCCCTACCTTAACGTTTAGTTTTGTAAAGGCGTGAATATGTGTAATGATATAAAGTATGCAGGGTCACTCAGGGCAACATGTTTTATTGTGTTATTACAACTCATTCTATGTTAACTTTCTGGATGGCTTTCTAAGGACAATCTGCGTATGATGACTGTTTGCATCTACTTATCTAGATGTTTTTTTATTCAGTTATAAATGCCGGTAAGAAAGTTACGGAGGGTTGGTTAAGAAAACCAATTATGTCTCAATAGTGCATACAAGGTTCTTTTTCTTCAAAATATCAGAACTGAGAAGTTAAATTTTTCAGAGGAGATAGTGTCCTTCTGCTCTAACGAGTAGTTGGTAGGAGAAAGAGAGAGAATACACTAAATGTAACCCTTAAAAAAAATTTAGTAACATTTTAATCATTTCATAATTAATAAAGAATAAAACTAATGAGATCTAAATGTGTGCTCTAAAAATAAAATTAACCGTATTTTTATATAAAAAAAAGTTAAAAATGGTTTTAATGAAAAAACCTAAAGTTTTCCCTGTTTTTAAACAAGGTTTGTATTACTATCTACGGGCCTTTCGAGCATTTGACTAATGTTGGGCTTTCTCACACTTTGTTGGTAGTTGAGACATGGCCCATTAACAAGGGACCATTTTGTCGAGGGAAGTGCTGACAAGGCAAGTAGATGTTTTGTTTGCTTGCCTCCTTCAGTAAGAGTGTACAGTCCAATTTAGCCCCATATCAAATCCTCATAAACCCTAGAAGCTCCTCAAGCTAGGGTTTTGACCTCAGCCATGGCCATGGAATCTGACCTCTCCAAGCTGTTCGTGGGTGGAATATCCCGAGAGACTACTGAAGACACACTCAGAGAGCACTTCAGCAAGTACAGCACTGTTCTCGAATCTGTCATTGCCAAAGATAGGCTCACTGGTAACCCCAGAGGCTTTGGCTTCGTCTCCCTCTCAGACCCTTCTTCACTTGTTCACGCCCTCCAAGATTCACATGTTATTCTTGGAAGAACGGTTAGCTACATTCTCCTCCTCTCTTTCTTGAGAATTTTAACTTCTTATTTGTCTTGTGTTTAAGGGTTGTAGGGTTTTTTTTTTATTTAAAAAAATTGTTTTTTTATAACATTGAAACTTGCCTTGGTGATTAATTTGACTAATATGTTTCCACTGTAATGTAATGTAATGTAAAACGCTTGATCTTTTTTCTATTATATTTATTTTTGTTGTTAGATTGCAGAAAAATTGAATTGTACAGGAACAGCATTATTGTAATTTCTTTTGGTGTAACAGTGAAACATGCCAGGGACCTCAATTTGGCTATTTTATTTTTCAGATTCAATAACTTTACTATCTTGTAAATTTATAATACATGTTTCTGGGCTGTTTGCTTTTAACTGTATTATGCTTGGATATTATAGGTAGATGTGAAAAAAGCAGTACCCAGAACCAGAAACGAAGAACACCAAAACCTGCAACAACAGCAACAACAGAGTAGGAGTTTGAGTAAGAGTAGTAATAATGGTAGTAGTGATAGCCAGTTTAGGACCCAGAAAATTTTTGTTGGTGGGTTATCAACTAGTTTAACTGAGGAGGAGTTCAAGAATTACTTTGAAAGGTTTGGCAGGATTACTGATGTTGTGGTCATGCATGACAGCACCACCCACCGGCCTAGGGGATTTGGGTTTGTCACCTTTGACTCGGAGGAATCAGTTGAAAATGTTATGCAGAAGAGCTTTCATGAATTGAATGGTAGAGTTGTGGAGGTGAAGAAGGCCGTGCCAAAAGAGGGGAACCACGGTAGTAGTCGAGGTTATAACACCAGGGTTCATGGTGGGAGAGGAGCTCCAGTTAATAGTTATAACCCCGGGAGTTATCCACCATATTCTCCTGGCTACTGGGCTCCGACTCTCCCAGGTTACGCACCTGTACCGGGTTACAATACTGCTGGAGGGTATGCCTATGGAACTGGAATGTATCGGGGAGGCTACCCTCTTGGTGGATATACAGGAACTTGTTATGGGCCTGCCCCTCAAAGCCCATGGAGTTTTCCAGTAAATTTTGGGGCTAGGGGATTTTTGTTACCATATGGTTATGCTCCTATAAATCCCGCTGGAGTTATGGGCACAGCAGCTGGGGCATATGATGTGAAATATGAGCCGGGAGTGACTGACAAGGGGAATGAAGTTAGTAGTAACGGACATGTGCCAGTAGACATGAAACGTTTGCAGGTTAACGGCGTGAAGTCTGATGCTGAATCATCGGGTTTGAAAGGAAGCAATGGTATGGTTTCAAACAAACACAATAAAAAAGGGATGAGAGCCTTACCTTGTAGGTAACAAGTTCTTTTACTTGTAGGATTAAAGCTAACTCGTCATCACTGTTCAGATGTTCTTTTTATTTTCTTGTTATTTCTGTGTTGTAAACTTGTTGTCTCTTGACATGTGACTTTAGTTTCAATAATTTATTGGTGCCTCTGTAATATAATCGCATTCAGTTTATCGTCACGCCTCATCTGTTTTTCATCCAGGTCATGTGAATAATTATAGATTAAGTTTTTGTAACTTGGTTGTGATTGTGTAAAGGTTTGTGTTGGGCTTTAAACAAAAATAATGGCCTGAGCCAGAGTCGAAATACATCCATTGGTCTTGCCAAATTTAAAATATATGTGCTAAATACCAATCACATGTTTGATTTGAATATTTTGAGTGAAATAAAGATGTGTTGAGAGAGCATTAATGTTAGTAAGAGAGCAGACCTGACAGATTGGGCTTTTGCTGTCTGAATCTAAAATCCTGATGCTGATCTATTATTATGTGTTCAATAAGCACAACACAAAATCAGCAGGAATCATTAGAGTATGTTGATTGCTGACTATGATCATCATTAGCTCTATGATCAATCATATGGCCATGATCATCATATTTCTGCACCAGTAACTCATTGCCTTCTAGACACAACAGAATTACTTGACTGAATCTTCTCTAATGTTCAAAATTATGAATTACTTGCATATAATCATAACAAGGCATTGAATCTGTAGAAGGACATTATGGAACACTTACACAAGTATATCTCAGTTGAAGCATTATAGGAATGTAGGAGCCATTTATGTAAAAGGGAAGGAAAGCTTTTTTCTATGCACTTGAGATTATGGCTTTCTTTGTCTGAACATTCCAGCAAAGTCAAAGGATGGTTGCTCTTGAAAAAAACCAGAACACAATAAGTAGGAACAATTTTATTCAATAACCCAACAAAAGAGGAAACCAAACAAAGAAGAATGAATGGAACTATATTATATTGTTGAGACATTGAAGGCAAGGCACATCATATTGGATTGGGTAATGACATAAGAGCAGAGAAGAGCAGAGCACAGCTCATATTGGATTCAAATTGGCCTTTAATTGAAGAAAGCTGCTTCCCAACTACCTCCCTCTTTGGAAACAAGATTTATGGAGGTTTACATTTGAATTCCATCTACCCATATGATATTATTAATTGGCTTTTATCACCATATCAAGAATTTGGCTTTGGTGGGTCTATAAATGCTTGGGGTTGGAGGGGTCTATTTGTGACAAAAATGGAAGCTATGAGACACTAGCCTGTGTTGCTGATGAGCCCTCAGCCTGAGCCTCTGTGTGCTATGAGAAGCTTTACTTAATTCAATAGGAAATGAAGTAATCTTTGAGAGATAGGATAGGATCTAAGGTGATTGTGACATGACAAATGGTGACATGTCCTCTTGAAAGAGGCAAAGATTGCAGCAACAAGGCAAATTGCAGAAGCCAGGAGATGAAAGGAAGAGTGTAGCAGATAAGAGGAGTATAGAAAACCTTGAAAGAAGAAATGGGTAATCAGAAAAGTAAAGAAAATGAAAGAGGAGCATTATCATTAAGCATTGAGCAGAGGTAGTTATAGAGCCACCTGACTTGATGTCATCATGCCAAAACATTCTTCACAACACAAAATTGAATATTACAAATGGCACTGCTCTTTGTATCCTATGTGTCTGGTCTTTTGTTTATTATTAGTTTATAACAAAACATGCAAGGTTAGTCAAGAATTTGTGAAGCTTGCTGCTCAAATTCTATATCAATTAAATTATAGATTTTCAAAAGCCTGCAACATGCCATAAAACCCTTGAAAATGAAATATATCTTCAATAATAATTCACTTGAGACTGGTTCACATTTATCCCACAAAAAATATATATTCACTCATACAAAAATTAATCAATCATAGGACATTTAATAAGGTTAATTAAACATGACTGCATTCAATTTAACTTTTTAAAATAAAATTATTGAACTTCTTGTTACATGTGGCACAAAATTGGAAATCTAACTTAACAGTGGCAAAATTCATTTATTTTATCGATGGGCCTTAAATTAAAAAATAAAATTGGGTTTCAACTTATTATAACGAGACTGTTAGAAGGCTCAACGAGTTTGGTTTGACCCGATATACCTGATAACCCAATTAAGCTTTGACCCACAATCCAATAGAAGCCAAACGGGCGAGCCAACGGTCTCGGGCCTTCACACCCGACCACAACCGTGTGGGTCCAGAGCCAACCCGATGAACACCTCTTGTACCGATGATAATATGATATTGTGTGATGCAATTTCTATTATAATCAATGATAATCTAATTTTGACCGACCTTAATTCGATTATTTATAATGTCAAAAGATTCTAAATTTCAAAAAATATCATCTTACAACTAAAACAAAGTTAAGGATATGATTCTTACCGGCTTGAGCATGGCCTAGTGGTTGACACTGCTTGCTCACTCGCTTCAATCCAGAGTTCGAGACTCGTCACAACATCTAATTGGGTGGGTTTAAAGGTAATTAAGGAAAATAATGTAATATTAAAAAAGAATATGATTCGTATAGTAAGTAAACTCGGCCAAAACATTACATGTGAAGATAGAAACACAGTATTTCCCTTTTAAATCCAATAAAATCATAAGATGTTAAATTATTAGTGAACAATTTATAAAAGTAATCATCTTCAACTACCATCACGCAAGCATCTACCATTTGCTATTCTCTTTACAAACAATGTTAAAATGTAGGAGTTAATTTTGATCGGCCAAGTATCTATAAATAAACATGCAAGGTAATTCAGAAAGGGGAAAGAGAGGTGAGGTTGCAACAAAACCCTTAAACTCATTAATGGAAACGGACGGCCAGTGATGGGTTGTGACCGACAGTGAACCTATTAGAAGAAAGGTTTCAGGTAACAGAGCCAAAAAGTAGGTGTTATGTGCCCGTCAAATCTATTCCATTCCAGTATTTCCTGCGTTAATGTTACTGTGTAATGTAGTAGATAAAGCAGTAAAATCAGGATTTTAGCTAACGAAAAACAAACTTACCGCTGCTGTTATCATTTACAGAACACAGAGCAGCTGATTGCTTGGATTTTCTGTTTTAGTCACTTAAAATCTTTTCAATTGCTCGGCATTGCTAGATTAAAGCTGCCTGATATTTCAAAATGATCATTTATTAATTGAATGCCTTTTGTTGTTCTTAAATCACACACTCTTCTTTACTCTCTCTCATGTATATGGACCAATCAATCCAGAGCCAGCCCAACGATTTTGGAGGCCGAAAACAAAAATTAATAAAACTTTTGCTCCAAACTTAATATTTGATTTGTGCATTTATAATTATATTTGGAGCCTTTTTCAATTATATTTGAACTCTATTTTTCAGGTAGGCTTAAAGCAAATGCCTTATTTGCTTTATAGACGAGACGGCCTGAATCAATCAATTAAATAATTATATCATACAATTATTTAATCAGTTTAATGACTACTTAAAACAATATCAAAATTTTATTGAACACATATTTTTCAATTTCTAACTCATCTCATAATAAAACAAAACTATATAGTAATATGTGTCCCTCCTTTTTAATACCTGTCCATCAACTTTACTCAAAATATTCATGGAAAAACAAAATACAAAGACTAAAATATAAAAACATAGCCCTTAAATTTGAAAAGAAGAAATGTATGTTCTTTTTGGACATACTATACTATAGTGGTGTAGTGGGAATGAGAGAGATGTGAGCTAGTTTAGATTCCAGCTGTGTAAGTATCTTGTGATGTATAAATTCCATAGTTTCCTAAACCTTGAAGAGCTCAACCCAACCCAACACATCTGAACTGAATCTGAATGTGATGATATAATTGAGTTGTTACACTGCACACGCCCAAGCACAATGGAGAGAGACATTTGCTAGTTTCTTTGCATCTCTTTCTCTATTGTCTTGATATCACCAACAACTGGTTAAAAATGGAGTCTTCTTCTTCTTATTTGAATGGGTACCCAGAAAGCATGAACAACTCCTCTACCTCTGGTTTGTTCTCCTCCATCTCCATGCCTCTCAAGTCTGATGGCTCTCTTTGCCTCTTGGAAGCTCTTTACTCTTCCCACCTACCTCCAGGTTTGGTCTCACCCCTTTTCCACATTTCCACATATATATCTTGATCATTAAATTAAAAAGAACATTTTTATTTCATTTTTGGAAAAAAAGGAATGGTGGGTAGTCCATCCCCCAAGCTGGAGGACTTTCTTGGAGGTCACCAGACAATGGGTCTGAATCTTGATAATGGTATCTTCTACCACAACCCACATTCACTTCACTCCATTGACACACAAGTGAGTAGCTGGGAGATGAAGTCATGTGGTGGCAACATGAACATGGTTGATCATCAAGACTTGCAGGAGTCTCTGGCTCTGTCAATAAGCCCTGCCTCTCACTCCAAGAAGCGAAGTTTGAGCGAGAAACAGCCTCTCCAGCGCAAGTCCATTGACACGTTTGGGCAAAGAACCTCTCAGTACAGAGGTGTCACCAGGCATAGATGGACTGGACGATACGAAGCACATCTTTGGGACAATAGCTGCAAGAAGGAAGGTCAGACCAGGAAGGGAAGGCAAGGTTTGTCTCTCTCTCTCTCTCTCTGCATTTTTATGATTTTACAGTTATTACTCTCTTTTCATGCTCTCACTTGTTTCTTCTTTGTGCATGTTGCTTGCATCAAATCACTCACTCTCAGTGTATCTTGGTAAGTTGTTTTTTTCTTAAAAAAGAATGTAGAAATGGAGCAAGTTTTAATCATGTTGGTAATGATTTAAAATCATTTATGTGCAGGTGGGTATGATATGGAAGTGAAAGCTGCAAGAGCTTACGATCTCGCGGCCCTCAAGTACTGGGGGACTTCTACTCACATCAATTTCCCAGTAATTAACTTATTAACTCTCTAATCTATCTACTCATTATGCTACCATTTGTTATGTTATGTTATGTTTCTTCTATTGATTTGAATTGCTGGTTTGTAGTTGGAGAATTACGAGACCGAGTTGGAGGAAATGAAGAACTTGAGCCGGCAGGAGCATGTAGCCCATTTAAGAAGGTTATTTACATATAATAGGAAAAACCCATCTTCAGTTTGTATTGATTTTAATTTTAATCAATACTCATTTGGGTGATCTTATTTATAATTGCAGGAAGAGCAGTGGATTCTCTAGAGGCGCCTCCATGTATAGAGGAGTAACAAGGTTTGCACAATGCTTTTCATTTTCGTGAGTTCACACAAAACCTTTTTGTTTGTCGTTCCAACAACCTCTACTTGTGTAAAAACAGACACCATCAGCATGGACGATGGCAAGCGAGGATTGGTAGAGTTGCCGGGAACAAGGACCTCTATCTCGGCACTTTCAGTAATATTCATTTCATTTCATTTTTACTGCTATTGCCTATATATTGCTTTGCTTGGAATCATAATAGAGACTGGTTGTTCAGGCACTCAAGAGGAAGCTGCTGAGGCCTACGACGTTGCTGCAATCAAGTTTCGAGGGATTAATGCTGTCACAAATTTTGACATGGCGAGATATGATGTGGAGAGGATCATGGCCAGCAATACCCTGCTTGCTGGTGACCTCGCCAGGCGCAACAAAGACGACAACAACAACAACAACAACTTTGTTAGCTACCAACAACCTCATCACAGTGATAACATTAATGATAATGTGTCCGATTGGAAGATGGCTTTGTATCATCAGCAAATCAGTGGCCGTGTGGAATCAACAGGTGATAGTAGCAGAAGCTGCAACAGAACAAATATGGCACTACGTGATATAGGGATTGATTCTGATCTTGGAGCAGCACAAATTTCCAATCCTTCGTCGCTGGTGACCACTTTGAGCAGCTCCTCCAGTGAAGCGAGTCCTACGGATAAGACCGTGTTCTTTGCCAAGCCGCCATTGGCGTCGCCCAAGTTCATCAGCCCGGCCACCTCATTGTTCCCAACCCTCTCAATGTCCTATTTCCCAGTTTTTGCAGCTTGGAATGATGCATAGCTCAAATGTATGTGTTAGCTATCTAGTAAAAGGGTGGTGGTGAATGGGAACACAAATGTAATCAACTTTTCCTTAACCAAAAAAAATATGGAAGATTTATCTCATAGTCAAGGAAGGACACAAGAAAAACAAAAACGGTAATCATTAAATACTAACCTTCCTCATAACTTAGGGTAATCATTAACGTAACATTTTCTTCCATTTGCCCTCGAACATTTTACCCATTATGATTCAACTCAAGCACTGAATTTCATCTTCGAAAATGTTCGTTTTGATTGTACACCAAACAACTGATTGAATCGATGTATCGGTGTAATATAGTGTTGTTCACTTTTTGCGTCAAATAAGTTCAATTATGTGCAATCGTGTGTTAATTAGGTGTTCATGGGAACACTGTACAGACTCAATTGACATTCACAATGAGGTGGGGCAGCTTAAGTAGAAAAACCAGTTCAATGCTTCACCAATAATGCATTTGTGCTTTAGCCTTTGACTAAACCAGCAACACCATCACATATAAATTCTTGTTCCAAAATCTGCATTACACAATCATTACAAAACTTTGCCTTTTCCCCACTTTTTTTCCTTTCCCAAAAGGCAACCAAACAGGACATTCTGTTTTCTCTCTTTCACTTGGTTTACTCATAAATGTGGGTTTTAATGGAAGATTTGGGTTTAGTTTTTGACTTCCCTTTCACTTCATCTTAATTTGCTGTAAACCCATTTTCATGTCTTCCACATGCCACACTCCAACTTTCTTTTTTGATCATATTCATAAATTACCAAATTACTTTGATTTAAAATTTGAGCAACACATATAAGGCTCGAACCCCTAACCACATGTTAGAGAACGGGTATTTGGACTATCAAATCACATTTAGTTGGTGAGTGTTGTTATTACATAGTATATTGGCTCATTTTTAGGCAACGGACAATGTCGCACCAAATGTCGAAGACATTCTCTACAA
>JAYMTP010005411.1:0-13406 GCA_036897365.1 Geranium brycei
CACAGACGACGTTGCCCTCTACCCAAGTCCTATCCATGAGAGACTTCGCGTCCTCTGATCGAATGTGACAAGTGTCGGAGTAGTCTACCATGATACGTCTGCACAAGAAACCGACTAAAATGGAACATAAATAATATGGACGTCGCGATGCAAGAAAAGGATTGCAATGTACTCACGCGACATCTGATTTGTTCAACTTTTTCCCCATGAACCACTCGTACAGCTAAATCTCAGACAGAGATAGATTGGAAATAAAGTATGTTATCCTATTGTTCAATGGAGACAAGAGGAAACCAGGTTCCTGCGCAACTCGCTTCCCCACAAGTTGTTGATCGCTACCAGGGGCTGCATTCGCAACTGCACCTCCAGCATCAGCACAAGCATCTCGTCCAATGCCTGCAACCTCTTCCATCAACATATCTGCTGCGGCGCCCTGACTAGGCTGGGTTGATGGCTTCATTAACGCATTATGGGTGTGGAACAAGGACACATCATGATCATCATCATGTACACTCCGACAAGGGGGGGTCTCCGGCCATTCTGCCTGCTGCATTTCATTCAAAGCTTGTGCAGCTTCCTCGTCGCAAAAGTCCTGAGTCAGGCCAATACTAAAGGACGAAAGCTCTCGACCACCACACATCGTAGAACGTCCTCTGGGTTGGTCATCAGATTGACAATTCGCCCCCACCCCGGAGTCAGCTACACTTGCTTGCTTCTGAAGATAAAGTTTAACAAACTGATCCATCATTTCCACGTTAGCAGGGTCCTCCCAATATCTGAACTGGCTTGGTTCAGCGGCATTAACGTCCTCACTTGGAACACACATTGATTGCGACAATTTCATGGGGTCATGACTGAATTCACCCTTCACGGTGTCGTAAGCCTCCCGAAAATCACCTATGACGCGCAACAGGTCGTTGTAGACCGTGCACATCCGCTTCATTGCATGCATCAGAAATTTGTAAAACCACAAATTTGACCTGCTACATCATGGCCAGGTTCTGATATCAGACAAAAGACAAACGATCACTACCACAGACATACCTACTGTCCTGTAGCAGTGGTGTATGTCCAGCAATTGAAAATTCAATATTACAAACACTACCTGCTGCCTTAGACTCCGTAGAGGCGACTGGTCGAACTCTTCCGGATCTGCCTCCTCCCCACCAACATCAAATTCACCAGCACCTGGTTGTTGCACCTCTTCAGGGTCTGACCTTGATAATACGTCCGGCGCCAAACTCATCACTGGCCGCCTTGTCCTTGATTCGGTCCTTCACGATTTCATCGTGCTAGCCGATGAAAGATGGCCAACGCCTCGGTACAACGTATGCTTTATACTTGACACGATCAAGGTAGAACAACTGCTCATTTGCACATCAACTGGTTATGAACATGAGATAGATAATTTAAAAAAAAACTCAAAATTAACTCATGCATACCAGCAGAAATGGCAACGACCCACCAAAGGCGCCTCCTGGAGCCCACTTCTTCTTCGCTCTAGCTAGACCCTTCAAAACAGGTATGCACCAGTTGTACTGTACAACTTCCTTTACATTTTCAATCGCTAGAAACAGTGACTGATTGACCCAACATGTGGTGTCATAATACACCAGACCTGTTGGCACGAGCACAAGGAAATTCTGTTTGAACAACACTCCCCCGTTAACATGCATTCCCATCTGGGCACAGAGTTCTATAATGCCAATCTTGAAGTCAATTTTGTCGTCAAACTGCTGTCTCCAACGTAACAATGCCGGTGATGCAGGGACGTGAGTACGAATCGGTATTTCCCTAGGACCAAGTGGAAGCCCAATAGTGCATTCAACATCTTCTGGGTCCACAAGGATCTCACGCCCAACACCCAACATCAGCGTAATTGATGGGGTATGTATGGCGTTAGCTAGCCAATGCGCTGCCGCAGGAGGCATACAACTAAGCCCCAATTCGAGCAGACACCCGAAACCGATGTCCCTAACGTCCTGCCACAACCTCTCGTTGAAGAACTTCATACACTGAAACATGTTCGATGTGTTTGAGCGAGAATTGAACGCTTCGACCTTTGTCTTCACCCTACGTCTCGGTTGTTCGCCCACGGCACCATGCTTGTCGACTTTTAAGCTATTAACCGATTGATTCCCGTTCCCCGATTGGTGATCTGCCACAACTTTCCTCCAGCGGGCTGCAACAGAAGCAATGTAGTTGGCATCATCTTCGAAATCACTGTCGCTGCTGGGCTCGTCAACAAGATGCATGCCCCATAAACCTTTACCCGCCCCGACTATACATATTTGAAGATCATAGAGCAAAAATTAGGTCACGGACAGAGTCAGTGGGCACGAACCCCATTAAAATAAAAAGTAAACTAACATTCGCTTACTAGGTGGCTTAGGGCTGAACCCATTCCCCTTCACGGCAGTATTCTTCAGTCGTACCATCGGGCAAACACCCAGATCACTGAAAAATAACAGAGATCAACCATTAGTGACAGGAACAGAACCGAGACAAACCCTCATATCACAGTTCCGACCCCAATCAGTAATAATCACAACAAAGAATCCACAACAAACAGCTCCGCGACTTACATGCAATCAGAAAACTCCTTGTTCCCAAAAGGAGAACCGCTTTTGCTTCAACAATGTGGGTCTGCGGGGACAGTCGAGCGCTAAAAGGATGAGGACAAACCAAATCAGAAAAATATTTGATACATATCTCATTGGTCAACGCCTCATTATTTACAGATCTGCCACTATTGTTCTCTTCTCCATTACTCTGTGTAATTATCGAACTACCCTGCGCGTGTTCAATTGTCACCAGCAATTTACATAACTACCCCCGCGCATCCAAACAGTGCTAACGGAATGCAGAAAACGGCATCCAACTCAAATCTGATATTGATGATGAAATCGAACGGCCAGCATCTATTCTCAGGTTCTAAGGTGGTATATTGGTTCTCCCTTGATTTATACTCTATATATATAATATTTCATTAGATTTTTCCGATGATACCACACATTTTGTAAAATAATAAAATAATATGACACATTTTTGGAATTGATAAACAACAAAGCATCTTTCTTAAAAAAACATATTACAGGACACTTCTTTTTTTTTAGTTTTCCCTTTTAAAATTTTATGTTTTTATGATGATAACAGACTCAAACTAAATTGGAAAAAATGCCATATCATTGTACTACACACTTTGTCATATAACTAAACTCACTTTTCACATTTTAACTCTCTAACCGTGTTAAAGTTTAATTTATGTTATTGTTAAAAAACTAAAACATCCTTATTTAGCTTTTAATTTTTTTGGTTAATAATATCTTTAAATGTTATGTGGATTTGAAAGGAAACCAAATAGTCAAACCCGATTCATTTAGTTTTCATTATAAAGATTCAATAAAAATTCAAAATTCCCACTATTTTAATTTTTACAAAAAAGTTGTAAAAAGTTAACAAATATATTAGTAAAAATATATATTAATTAATTTAATATAATATTAAACTAGCAGGATGGTGATTCATTTATAACCTGAAAAGTATTTTCCGGCAATTTACAGTTTACAATGAAAAAGAAATGATTCTCTGTTTATTTGGCACTTGTCAAATTTCATCGATGTCGTATCGACCAAGAATAATTACCTGCCGTTCAAGTCCTCGAAACCATTTACAGATCGACGGCTCACAATATTTCTGGCCCCACAGAAGAATCACAGATCGGGGACACCGAACGGCTAAGACCCCACGGAACTGCAGGACCATGTTACAGTGCGTACACCGCCGCTACACTTAACCATCCCCCATCCTCCTCTAAACCCCTACCTAAAACCTTCTCCACGCCAGAGTAACAAACTGAGTCTCTCTCTCTCTCTCTTTCTCAGAAACTATTTTGTTCTTGAAGCCATTTTTGATCGACCAGAGCTCTAGATTTCTCTTCTCTCTCGCGCCATCTGTAAGTTTCTTCTTCTCCATTGTCACAGCGACTGTGTGTTTATGCTTGTTTGCACTTTGAACTACAAAAATGGAGGTCGATTTTTTTTTTCGATTTATCGGTGAAATAATCATAATAATATGAGTGTTCTGAGGAGTTTAAGTCTGCTATACGATTTATTGATCGATCATTTAGCGTCTGCAGTCTGTTTGGGGAATTTATTTCTGAAATGGCTGTGGTGGATTTGTTGTTTTGGATTCTGGTTCGTTTTGATCCTTGGCGGGAAGTGGAAGTTGAAGATCTGAGTTGATTTGATGGTTGTTTGTTTGATCTATTTCTTGATGACGTGCTCTTTGATTTTTAGGCGTTTTTTTCTATTTTTTCTGTAATTTATCGTGTAACAGTTCACCATTGTCACATCCATTGTGTGTTTATGCTTGTTTTGTGTATCTATGTATGTGTAAGCTTGTTTGGATTGAACTACACAAATGGAGTTCGATTTTGCTATTTGTTTTTGTTTTTGTCGATTTATTGGTGAAATAATCATAATACGAGTGTTCTGAGGAGTTTAAGTCTGCTACACGGTTTATTGATCGATCATTCAGCATCTACATTTTGTTTGATTTTGTCTCTGAAATTTCTGTGGTGGATTTGTCGGTTTGGATTCTGGTTTGTTTTGATCCTTAGCAGGAAGTGGAAGTTGAAGATCTGAGTTGATTTGATGGATGTTTGTTTGATCTTTTTCTTGATGACAGGATCTTTGATTTTTCGGGTTTTTGCTATTATGTTCTGTCATTTATGGTGTAGCAGTTCACAATTGTTTCCAGAGACAATGTTGATGTATCCATTTGCTCTTGTTTCGATCAAATTTTTAAATGACATGTCATTGTTTTCAGATCTGGTATTTGCTGTGATTATTTATCATGTATGGTGTATATGATTATAGTTATTGTGATAAGTTAGGTTTGCATGACAAATGTCTTTCTTCTGTGTGATTTCTGGCTAGTATCCTTAACTCAAGAAAAATAATGAGGTTTTGTGAAACTGGAATAGTTATGGTGCATCGTGCTAATTATCAAGTTCATAATTATTGACTGCTCTCTTCGTTTCAAAATATGTGTCCCATTTCCATTTCAAGTAGTTAATCGGTTATTGATTAATATTGAGAATGCTATCTTCACAAGTTGGTTACAACAACTTGAGTATAGTAGTGGGACGTAAATTTGAGCAGTAAAATATGAGTTCTTAATCGTTGAAATAAGCCAATGGGACACTTTGGCACTGAATGGAGAGAGTATTTTTTTCTACATTTTCTGTGCTGTGGTACTGTTTGCTAATTACCATCTTAACTAAGTTTGTTCTTGTCATATTAGTATGTGCTTTTCACCATGATGGCTTCAAGAGCACTGTTAAGAAGGAAGAGGCTTGTCACAGATTACTTGCATGCCTCCGCTCCCTCAGTTCAGTGTTTCCAAGGTGTTGTGAATGGACGCGATGCTCGAAACTTGCACTCATGGGGTGCTAGTTTTATCCCAAATCACCCCTCTGCAGATAGTCACAAAAAGGATGGCAATGCTGTTTCACCAGGCAAAGGGGAACTCTTAAACCTCCCAGGAGTAGGATACTTCAGGAAAAGAAAATACACAACTGCACGTTCATGTCTTCAAAATGGAAGATTAGAATTCAAATCTTTCACTGGGAATAGGTGGGTGCTGCAGTCCATTCGTAATGCTTCCACCACGGCAACAGCTAAAGAACCTGATCCGGGCAGTGATGATGAAGCTAGTGAAAAACTGGTTTCCAAAAAGAAAAAGGAAACTTCTCCCGAGGAATGTGATCAGGCAGTTGAAGGTTTGGATACAGCCAAAGCCAAAGCCAAAGCAAAACAGATTCAAGAATCCCAAAAATCTGTCAAATCTGTTATGCAGAAAGTTTGGGCGACCTTTCTAGGCATTGGTCCTGCTTTAAGAGCTGTAGCATCTATGAGCAGGTTTTGCTTTTTCTCCAACATAATTTGGACCGTTATGTTGACCAAGCTGATTCAATGTATGTTGCTTCTCTGATCTCTCTTTTATTTGTTCACTTATATATTTTGTTTATCCTTCAGGGCAGATTGGGCTAAGAAACTAGTGCATTGGAAGAAGGAGTTTGTGTCAACTTTGCAACATTACTGGTTAGGCTGTAAGCTCTTGTGGGCTGATGTGCGGATCAGTTCAAAATTGCTTTTGAAGCTCACTGGCGGAAAGAGTTTATCTAGAAGGGAGAGGCAACAGCTAACACGGACAACAGCTGACATTTTTAGACTTGTTCCAGTTGCAGTTTTTATCTTAGTTCCATTCATGGAATTTCTGCTGCCAGTATTCCTCAAGTTATTCCCCAATATGTTGCCTTCAACCTTTCAAGACAAGATGAAAGAACAGGTACTGATCACGATTCACGTGTTCTTGCATATTTTCTCTTCTACTGTGGTTGTTGTGGCAACTCCTGTCTTAAGTCTCATATGTGTCAAAGTCATGTCATGGTGTACAACATATGCTTAGGAAATTACACTATGAACTGATTTCTTGAAATGTACCACTTGGATGTCAATCTCAAACTAAAAACCTTGTATTCTTGGATCTGAATGCTTCATTTTCTCTTGTAAGGTCGTATAGTAATCTCTCTCTCCTGCACTTAATGCACATATATTTGGCTGGGGAACATGTGTCTTCTCATTGGGCAGAATGTTTTGTTTTACCTTGGATACGTTATTTGTAGGAAGCACTGAAAAGGACGCTAAATGCAAGAATAGAATATGCCAAGTTTCTCCAGGATACAGTGAAAGAAATGGCGAAAGAAGTTCAGAATTCAAGGAATGGAGAAACTAAGAAGACAGCTGAAGATCTTGATGAGTTTTTGAGCAGGGTAAGAATATGTTTACCATGTATTTTAATTTAAACAAGCTGACATCTTGATATGTCCAGTTCAAATAAACCTACATAATCCTATATTCGATTCAAATTTGGCATTAGTCATGCGTTTTTTTATAATCACTTATGTGGAGATTCTCCTGCAATTTTTACCGTTTAGATTGTTAAAATTTAAGTGGCCCACAAATCAGAATAACATTTCCATAGTCCCTTTGTTCATTCCATTACATGTTGCATTTATTTGTGTGCCAAAACCATAATTATGGCCATGGAATCTTTGTGGAAATGGGTTCTCTTCTATTCCTATCCTATAATTATTTCTTATCGGTTTTGTTTCCCAATAGACCAATAGGCATAACATTTTGATAATGCGACCTTTTTGCAGCGACCTAATTGAATATTGAGGGTGTATGTATTTGATTTTGCTAACCAGTTAATGGGGTGGCATATTTTTTCTTATACAGTTAATATTACTACCTACTCCTTTTGATATGCAGGTCAGAAAAGGAGCTGGTGTTGCGAATGAGGAGATTTTAGGTTTTGCTAAATTGTTCAATGATGAACTCACTTTAGATAATATAAACAGGTTGGCTGAATTTTTTTTCATTGGTATATACATTTTAAGTATAGCTTGATTTTTAATTTATTGCTGTGCTCTGCTTATTGATGTATTATATGACTAAATTTCCCACTGATCTATATGTTCATCCATGCCAGGCCTCGATTAGTGAATATGTGCAAATATATTGGGATAAGGCCTTTCGGTACAGATTCATATTTACGGTACATGATTCGGAAAAGGCTACGAAGGTGAGATATATATTTTCATTGAGGTAAATTATGTGTTATTTGTATGAGCAACTTACTCTGGAATGTGGTAGAAAGGAGAGAACAAAATTGACCTAATAATTGACTGAGATGTTTGTCAGGTTTGGCTTTGCATAAAGTAGGGTTTTGTTTAAGCTCCGATCAGGCCGGACTTAAAAGCTTCTCCTAAAATTGTGTTCAGCTTGATAAATGAAAAGTTGTTTGATCTTAGATTGGTTTTGGCTAAATGATTCAACGATATCATTGTAACTTATTGTTCATCTTAACGAATTTATGAAATAGTGCATCTGTTTTTAAAAGGTTTTTTTTTTCTGGCAGCAACCATAATTTATTGTTTAAATTCTATGTTGTCTTGACTTGAGTTAACGTAGTACTATACTGGTACAAATCATAGCATGTTGCTAGATTGACTTGTTTTTCTTTTATGCTTTATTTATCTAATTTCAGAAAGTCTATTATCTCTGTGCTGAATTGTTTGAAGTGTTTCTCTAAAAAATTATAGTATCTGATAATGCTATGGTATCTCTCTCTCAATGTGATTATCTTGGTGATGCTTATTACCTCAGAATGAGTAAAGAGTGAAAGGATATATGATTACCTAAGAATATAATATTTTTGTGTTGAATAACTGACTTATGTGCTTACTTTCCTAGTTTAATAAAACAATCATGTGTATTTCTTATTCTTTGCGATTAGGATTAAGGCAGATGATAAACTGATTCAAGCAGAAGGTGTGGAATCCCTCACAGAAGATGAACTTCGTGAAGATTGCAGGGAGCGAGGCATGCTTGGGTTGCGTTCAGTGGAAGAGATGCGCCAACAGGTCCTTTTGACTTTCATATATAATTCACATTTCTTTTTGGAAATTCAGCATTTGGTAAAAATATGTAGGCCTTAGACAGTCGAGTTTGATGTTGGTTAATATGATGACTTAAAAGATAAAGTTTCTAGATATCAGATACCAGCTTAGAGGTGCATTGGGTTTAAATGTACATGTTTACATGAAACTACACATTCCACTCATATGCATAGGTTACCCGAAAAGCTGAAAGGTTGAGTTCTAGTATGGTTCTGCTTCCATGATCTACTATGTCATTTACATTACCAACCAAACAGAAAATAATATTTCAGATGCATTGGATTTGAATTTAGCCGATTGTAATAAGATGAATCAGATTTCCTAGAAACTTGTTTCACATTTGAAGTTAAGTTAGCTATTAATGATTGACATGCATCAAACAAAATTTTGTAGTTTTAATTGATGAATATTTTGAAATTTCAATGCAGCTTCGTGATTGGCTGGATCTCTCTCTCAATCACTCCGTGCCATCTTCTCTGTTACTCCTTTCCAGGTAATTTGAAGGTTCTTTATTTGAGTTCAGTCATGAGGCCAAGCTTGTATGTATGTCACTTTTTCATACTTCCTTCTTAATTGATATCCTATGCAGAGCCTTCACTGTGTCTGGAAAGCTGAAGCCCGAGGAAGCCGTTCGTGCTACTCTATCTTCCCTTCCAGATGAAGTTGTTGATACTGTCAGTGTCACAGTTTTGCCATCCGAAGACCCCGTTTCAGAGAGGAGGAGAAAACTAGAGTTCCTTGAGATGCAGGAAGAGATGATTAAGGTTGGTACTGAAT
The DNA here is from genome assembly GCA_036897365.1 of Geranium brycei. NCBI lineage: Eukaryota > Viridiplantae > Streptophyta > Magnoliopsida > Geraniales > Geraniaceae > Geranium > Geranium brycei. The sequence continues at coordinate 9,308 of JAYMTP010005411.1, forward strand.
TACTTTTGGGTTCATGCTTGTGGCATGTCAGTTACTTGAATATGTTAAACTGGAATATCTATATATTGGATTGCCTGGTTTGCGTTTCTTAGAACACTTTAATCCATACGGTTGATGCTTCAACTCAGTACCCTTTACTCTGAAAATGAAAGGATTCAGTCTCTGATATTGAGCCTGCTTCCATGACACTATCCTGGAGAACAGTGTGTTTTCTCACGAGCTTTTTATATTTCTTACAATTACAGGAGGAGGAAGAAGATAGAGAGGAAGAAGAGCAAGCCAGGATGAAAGAACATGAAGTCAAGGAGGAAGATGTTGCACTGAAGGAGATGATTAATTCAACAGCTAGAGAAGCTCAAGAACAAGATGGAGCAGGAACACTTGAAGAACAAGAGCACCTCTGCCAACTCAGTCGGGCATTTGGTGTTTTAGCTTCAGCATCTGTAAGAATTAAATCTTAAAAGTTCTTGGTGGTTAATATTTGGTTGGATGATGTTTCTTTATATGTATATTTCTTTTGCGGGATTTTCTAAAATCTGGTTTGAGGCAGCATTAATTTCTGTTTTCTGTTTGCAGTCTGTCAGTCAAGAGCGTGAAGAGTTCCTGAGACTTGTTAATAAGGAGGTATGTGAAAATTTGAGTGAATGTCAGTAACAATTCTGGTTGACCTTAGTTGTTGAGCGCGACCCAATATATGTAGCCCAATTTTAAACTTCTTCAATTAGCTTCTCAAGTTTAGTTGTTTCTTTCTTTCAGATAAAGCTTTACAACAGTATAATTGAGAAAGACGGTACAAGCGGAGAAAAGGAGGCAATGAAAGCATATAGAGCCGTGCATGAGGAAAGTGACCGTGCTGAATCAGCACTCATTGACAGGGTAAGGAAAATATTTTCTCTTGTGAAGGAACTATATATTTTCCCCCAGCATGATGTCAAGTCTTTTCCTTCCTTTCTCGCTCTGCAGGTTGATGCGATGCTCCATAATCTCGAGAAAGAACTTGATGACGTGGATGCAAAAATTGGTGATCATTGGCAACTCCTTGATAGGTGCATAATCTATATTTTTTGTTATCATACTATTGAGAGTGGAACCTCCCTCAATCAATAGCTACCTTGTGACCAATTAAAACTTCTTCCTTTCTATTTTCTTGTATCTTCTTTTCATTCAACCTGCTGAAAAGAAAAAAACACGCAAGAAAAAGATGGAAGTACATTATATAATATATATCCTTCCTTGCACGTATTGAATCCTTGGATGTAGATCTTGTAGGCAAGACTTCTAAATTGATAATACTTCAGTAGCCTTTGTTCTTCTACATTTGTTGTTTAGCTTATACCATTTGGCCTGACATTATATGGTTTTTCAGTAGACAGAATGGAACTGACCCTAAATCTAGTTTCACTATCGTTCGTAATGTTAACCCTCAACTTTCCATTACAGTCATCTCACATAGTTAGGTATATCTATGGTGTTGTACGCATGCAGAGATTGTGATGGAAAAGTTTCTCCTGAGGAAGTTGCTGCTGCCACTACTTACTTGAAGGATACACTAGGAAAAGAGGGTGTCCAAGAACTTATCCGCAAACTTCCCAAAGATGCAGGTCAGTTTGCCAATCTTTTCCCATTCATCATACATGTGTTATGTTGTTTGCATAGCATTCAGAGTAATTTAATGGAAATAGGATCTAATTATGGGAATGGAAATGCTTTTCCCCGTATGGTCACTACATATATTCAGCATTCTCTCTCGTGTTTAAGAACATATAACTTAGGAAACCTATTTTCCCTTTTTAATGAAAATGGGGTTTTGGATGAAAATGAGAATCACAGCTCCTGATTTATATACTTAAAATAAATATTTCTCGTGACTAACTGGTTAAGCACTTGAACTTGAGTTCAAGAGACTTGGGTTCGAGTTACTCTGCGGTATTTATCCCACCTTTATCTCCCAACCATTGTTGGGCCTCTTAAGGTGGTGAGTCAAGTGGCAATATCAGACCCCTTCTACATAAGGCTTGGTCTTGAGCCCGTTGATGATACTATAATCTTAATAAACTCCTAAGAATCATTAATTTGGTGTTGTCTTGTTCCATTCTAGTGTAGTCAAGCCCAAATCTTGATTCAAAATTGCCGATAAAAAAAATGTCAAAGCAGCCCAAACACTACCTTGTTGTGCATACTATTTAGCGAGAAGCTGAAACAGCACGGTAACCTTTTTTTCCATTGAGTGAATCGATGGTTACATAATTTCTTAGGTATGCATATAATCAAATTTCTTTCTTTTTACTCCCCTTCTCAACAGGGCTGAAAAATAAATGTACTAAGCTAAGGTTGCTCGTCTTTGTTATCGTTTTTTGCTAATTTGAGCTCTTACATGAAGTGTGTTTCATAATTCTGACCACCACTTATTGGAACAGATGGTAAAATTCTTGTGGAAGACATTGTAAAGTTGGGCAGTGCGACGGACGATGCCAATACAGCTGAAGAAGAGGACAGCAGGGTGTAATCGGTTTTTAAGGCTTTTCAATACTGAAATTAAGAACATATGATGCCGTCACTTTCAGGTATTAGTTACCATAAATGCTCCAACTTCGAGATGGCCAAACCTATCTTTGTGTGGTCGGCTTGATTAAAGACCATACGTATACAAAAAAATCTTTGGCTTATTCACAATGAAGATCTGCTTTTGCTGTAAAAATGACAGTGATGGGTTAAAGCAAAAAATCCTAGGTTTATGGTTTCTCTGGTTGTGATCATAATCTGCATATGGTTTTTGTGTTTAAACTACTAATTCGTTGTATTTTTGTCTGAAACGATACTTTCCGTCTTAAAATAAGTCTCAATCATCCTTTAAGGTTGGCAACTGAGCGGATTCGATCTCTGTCGGATTATGGATATGAGGTTTATGTCAGATTTTGAATATTTTGCCTAAGTAGGGATTTTGTGATCTTTGTTCTCATCCCGTCGATTTAGGTATATTGGGTTTCTGTCAGTTTTAGAGTATTTTGCATTTGTAAGAGTTGACAGTTGAATGGGTTTCGTGATCTCTTGTTCCCACCTCGCTGAATTAGGGATATTGGGTTTATGTCGAATTTGAAATATTTTGCCTTTGTAAGAGTGTTCAACGGGACGAGTTTGATTTTGTGATTTTCGTGCCCATGTCTAACTTGGGTTCGTAGATTTTTACCATCACATTTAACATGCAGTAAAGACTTTGTGTAGATTAACTAAAGTCAAAATCATAGCATGTGATTAGGTGTTATATATGTTTTTTCAGGACCAAGTAAATCACAATGCATGCTAGGGTTTGGTGGGTTAGATAGGGCTCAGAAGTCGGAACAAAAATTAAGTTTCATAGTTCTGTCTAATATAATTTCCACAGGGAGTAAGTTATATATTTTTTAACACAGACCCAATAGTAGTAGGAGGAAATGGAGCCTTGTGGCCATTGAGTTTCAAACTCTAATAAAGGTATAGTAATTAGTTAGGCGACGGCTCATTTACTAAAAAATACATGTAACTAGTTCAACTTTACGTACATGTTTGAAATTTTTACCCTCTTATTAAATCATATACACATGCCCAACCCTACCCTACCTTATTATATTAGCATTGTCCTTTCAGGGTTAGGGAGTTAATATCAGCGTGGGCTTAAAATTAAACCTTCTTTTTAGATTTGACAAAAGTTTAAATCGAAAATCTTTTGTGTATTCTATTTCTAGAAGGGTGGTAATAACTTTTTTTATCAGCAAAATGAAAAAAAAATTTATTGATGAAATCAACACAAAAACGTTTGAGGAAACAAAAACTGGTCAATTACATCAACAAAGCTAGAAAAATGTAAATGAGAAATAACAATAAAAACCCTAAGATCTCAACGTTTGAGTCTGGTTTCCATAGACTGGATTATTCCAGAGTCAGTCGCAAGACGTGTAAAGTATAGAGATTTACAGAGCGCCCAAGGCTTGAATGGCAGTGTTTCGTGGATTGCGATGGGTTGGAAATTCAGATTTCTTATGCGAGCCCGACTGAGAGATGTAGGGGAACGTGGGTTCCATTCACGCAGCGGAAATAACAAGAACACGAAAATAACCACGTT
>JAYMTP010005412.1:0-13406 GCA_036897365.1 Geranium brycei
GTGGCACTCGGTCCTCCCCGTGTGGCGCGACGCCTACTCCATGGCGTGCCTCTTCGTCGCCAAGCACTGCTTCGCGGTCGGCGAGCTCGAGGAGGCGGTTAGGGTTCTGGACATGGGGCTGATCATGGGGGGGCCGCTCCTGAGGGAGGATCTGGACGCCGCCGTTAGGAAGGTCTCGGAGACGAGGGCCTGTAATGGAGCCGGCGAGGGTTCTGGGAAATCGGAGTCGACGATCGAGAACCAGATGATCAATGAGGTGGAGGTGAGAGTGAGATCCAGTTTTCGAACTTTGATTTTTATTTTTTTTGCATAAATGAAAAATTGGTGATGAGAATTTATGTGGGTATCGATTACTTTAAGATTTTGAAGCTTCTGTGATTGCATTTTGCTGATTGAGCTGTTCCATTGCAAGATTCAGCTAACACTCATGTAGCCATTGGGGGTGTCAGTGCCTGAGATTAGGGCCAGTTTTGTATATGTTTTGGTTAAATTTGAAATTTGTTTGATTCAGGATGGATGAATTTGAGCTACAATCCAATTGTAAAGTGTGTATATTTTCAGAATTTGACTTCTCTAGAAATCTAGATACGATTATGTACTGTTTCGTTGGTATCTTTTGAGTTTGACCCATAGCAAGTTGGTCTACATGACTAATTTAGATTGGAAGTACTAAAAAACGGGACACTTTCTTTTTAGATCTCTGTCATGTATTGAATTTGGTATTAGGTTGAAAGCAACCGCATGGTTTTACTTTTCTTTTAAGGCTCCACTTTTGAAATGAGGAGCTTGGATGAGTTATGTGCTTGCTTCTAGTCGATTCGCATTTTGCATTTTATATGTTCTGATTAAATATTGAAATTTGTTTGATTCTGGATGGATTAATTTGAGCTACAATCCAATCGTGAAGTATATATATTTTCTTGATTGTGGTACTTAACTATAAGTACGAAGTAATGATTTGTAATGTTGCCTTTCTAATGATAAAATAAGGTTACTATTAGTCGAATGCATCTTTTGGCACTTTTTATTGAATTCGACTTAATTAGAAATGTAGATACCATTATGTAGTATTTAGTAGATATCTTTTGAGTTTTAGACTCGTAGTAAGTTGGTGTACATGACTGATTTATTGAAGTTATATATAAAAACGGGAGTCTTTATTTTTCATATTTCTGCCATGTATTGAATTTGGTACTAGATTGAAAGCAACCGCATGATTTTACTTTTCTTTAAGGTTCCACTTTTGAAATGAGGAGGTGGACACTCATACTTGTATGATATACGTTCTTGCTTCTAGTTGATTCAAATTTTGCATTTTATATTTCCTCTATGTCATCATCTTGGTGTGTTAATTTGTATGTATGCCTTGTCTATTTGATTATGATGTATGGTGCCATTTCAAAGCTTTGACTATTACTTGACATCTTGTGCTCTTGAGCTTGTAGTTGCATCGGATTTTACCTGTAAGATCACTATCTTGTAAGATTGTAGCGAAGAGGTCTGATCTGTCTCTGGAAGGGTTTCTGCGTGAACATTTTCTACCAGCTTCGCCGGTTATAATTAGTGATTGCATGGCTCATTGGCCGGCCAGGACAAAGTGGCATGACATGGATTATTTGAAAAGGGTTGCTGGTGGTCGCACAGTTCCAGTAGAGGTGATGTATATCATCCTGCTATTATGATACTTCTTCACTCGAGCCTAACAAGTTCATTAACTTGAAAATTGAGAGAAACATCTTACATCCGTGTCCCTGTGTGCATTGTTGTTTTGTCTATATTATATATAGCTGTTTGCTGAGTGTTTCTGCATATATCTTAATTCTCAATGCATCTTATGGCACAAACGAACATAAAGAGAAAACTAATGTCAACTCTAGTACTCTACTATGACTTAACAAGAATGTGTCAAGCAGTGTTTGTCTTGTGGTCTTGCATATGCTTCTGTTAATCATTATTTACTCCCCGATCCATGCATGTGGCTAATTCGGTAATTGTTTTCGTGGAGCAAGACTCCATGGTCCCCTTATTTTGCTTTCTAGAAGTTGAATGTAACCTTAAAATGGCATCAGTCCCTCAAGAAGATTCCCTAAAAACAAATGTATGTGTGTTCTAAATGTTTGGCTATATTAACTAAAGATGTCGGAACATATTCAGCTGTACCTAGTGGAAAGTAATTACAAAGTTAAAACTGGTTTCCAAGGATGTATAGGTTTGCAATTTTGGAGTTGGCTTAATTGACTGTTTAAGGAATATGTACATTTGTAATTAGCTTCATGCATCGATATCGATCTATTCAGGACTTACAGCTACCTGTTGGCATCCATCTATATTAAAATGGGAAGTTCAAATTGGTCTGAAGTTAGATGAACTTCTTTTATTGGCATTATTTGTAAACTATTTTCTTTTGTTATGAAAAGAATATTATTGATATAGAAAATGGCCGGTTATATTTATATGTTCTGTTATACATGTTTCACTTTCAGTTCAAAGATAATGCTGGGAAAAAAATCCCTTTATATTCTCTTAACTAAAAACTTGCAAAGTTTCTAATGCGTGACAGGTTGGTAAAAATTATCTGTTTCCAGATTGGAAGCAAGAGCTCATCACATTTTCCCAGTTTCTTGAGAGAATGCAATCCAACAATTGTCCTTCTGGTCCAACCTATCTTGCCCAGCATCCGTTGTTTGATCAGGTACGTCTAAATTTAAATAAGTATCGCCATTGTAGAGTTCTAACTGTTGGCATAAAATTCTTAAATGGTAGATAAGCCAGCTACGGAAGGACATTTGTATTCCTGACTACTGTTTTGCCGGTGGTGGTGAGCTACAGTCTCTTAATGCTTGGTTTGGTCCTGCTGGGACGGTGACTCCATTACACCATGATCCACACCATAATATACTCGCTCAGGTGCCTTGAACTCAACACTATGCATCTTACATCTTATAATCATGAATAACACCATTACTGTACTCTTCCACTTCTCTTTACACGTAACCTATTTACTTTAGTTTCTCATATCTAGATTTTGACTCTTATAATTGAGATATCCAATTATGGTAGTACTCTAAACTCATCGTACATCAGTAGTGTGTAATACAAATTTCAGCTTCAAATAGTATGACCTATGAAGAGCATTCCTAAATGCTAAATACAGCCATGAGTTTGTGATGGTAAAATCTGAAATCTGGGGGTGCATTGCATTAGAAGAATTTTCACATTAAACATTGCAATTTGAGAAGAACTTATGTGGATATTTAGGGACCACTCATCAATTGTGGTGTACTTATTTACGTTCTGTGCATGTTTATCATTTCCTGAGTACAGATCGTATGCACAAGCTGAGCTAAGCATTCCTTGGCAGCCATTTCGCATGTGGAAATGCTTGAGACCCTGGAGAGAGAATAATGTCATTATTTACTAAATACTTGTGATTCTATTCTTGTTAACTATTCAATCAAATTATGTGCACGATCCTTTTCCCGGTCCTTGTCGTGGCGCTAGAACATCAATCATTCATAAAACTGTCTGCCTATAATACGAATCTAAGAAAATTAAACGTATACTTGACTTCATCTATTTTCTGCTCTTTATTTTCAGGTTGTTGGTAAGAAGTACATACGGCTCTACCCTGCCTCGGTGTCTGAAGAACTTCACCCACATACCGAAACCATGCTTAAGAATTCTAGTCAGGTAGCTACTTTCTTAATTCCAAATTAGACTGTACTGATCTGCATAAATTTGGTTTTACATATTTTAGCGGATCAACTTCTTCTCTAGACACAAATGTCAAAAACTGACTATTTCATTGCCATAAAACCAATTACATACTTCTGGAGTTATTTACGGAACATGACTTCGATCCAGAAGGTTTAAGACTGAGAAATAATTAGTGTGTCTCATACCTAGTGTTTTACCGGAGGTTTTTGGGTAATTTTCAAATTATATAATTGAGAAACTACTTCCATTAACGTGTGTGAAGAAGGAAGTCATGGTCAAAGTAAAAAATGAAATAATTAGAATCGGAAAAGTTTAGGTTTTGTTGTTCAAGCAATTTGAGTCTCACTTATTTTTGCTTCCTTTCATGTTCTAAGAAAAGTCCGATTATTTTATCAATCACATAGCATTGTTTCTCATATCTTAGTAGGCTTCCTTAACGATCGTGAGGATGTTTTCATTTTCATCTGAAGGTTGATCTGGACAACATAGACGAGAAAGAATTCCCGAACATGAAGGACTTGGAATTCACGGATTGCGTACTGGAAGAAGGGGAGATGCTGTACATCCCGCCGAAATGGTGGCACTACGTGAGATCCCTGACGACGAGTTTCTCAGTGAGCTTCTGGTGGAGTGACGGTGATGGTGAAGGTTCAGCCGCGTGATCATGATTGTTATCGTTGTTGTCTCTGTTATTGGTTTCTGATTTATCCATTTTTTGAAGTAGAAGAACTCAGCATAATGTGTGAACATCTTGTCTTAGTCTTGAGACATTCTCAGCTGAACCAAATGTGTAGAGGACGAGCGCTCTCTGGTTTGGCCTTGTCATGGGTTTTTGACAACCTGACAAAGTCTTCTGAGAAGAAAGGTACAGAACCGTCGTTTGGCAACTGATCTTCTGCTCTGTTCTCACAGCTTAATTGGTATGGTTTAATTTGTGTAGTTTCTTGACATTCGTTATGTTTTGAGTATCGTGTGTGTCTATGTGTCTAAGAGACTTGGATCATATAATCATACATAAACATCTTGAGGTTTCATTTATCAACTCTGAGTTTTTAACATGTCAGAAACTTAATAGGAAACATAAAAGGACAACTTGAGGTTGAATTTAGCGATCTACCCTTTATTTTGTTATGCCAGATCGGAAATATCATAGTTTAGAGTATTTTGTCTATTTGTAGGATAACAAGAGGACAAGTTCGTGGCAAATTTAGTGATACTGCCCTCTACCTCATTGGGTTGGAGTAACTTGCGATGTCCCCAATCCCATCAGGTTTGTGGTAATTTGTCTTTTTACGAGATAACAATGAGATGGGTTTAGTGCAGAGTTAGTGATTTCATCTTCAATTAATTTCTGTCAGTTTTTGTCATCCCTAAGACTCGGCCCATCTTCAACCTACAAACTCATGCCATCACGTTTTTGGCCGAAAGCCAACTATTCATTTGGAAAGTCCAACATAAACACGCATCGAAAAGATATGAATCGGAAGACTAACTCATAAATGTATCTATCTGGTTTCATTAACCATATACTCATCCAACAATAACATCAACACATTCACATTTTTCGAAGCGAAACACAGACAACAAGTCTCAGGACAAGGATTTATACCTACAAACAACCTTACACCTCAAAACCCTGTCCTGCACATAAAACCCGGGCACGACCATAACCTTAACCTTCCCTAACGACCCGCCCGACCCCAACCTCTGCCTATCCCCAAACACATCCTCCATATAACACCCATCAAAACACCTCCCCTCCTCCACCCTCAGAATCCCCAAACTCGGCCTGAACGAGAACGCCAACAAATGCACCAACCACACACACTTGGCCGCCACGAAGAACGCTTGCAGCAGCTGCTCCGGCCACGGCCGAGTCCAGCTCAGCGTCGCTATGACACAACTCATCTTCTGATCGCAAAACTTGCTAAACTCTTCACTATAGTACTTCGTCCCCTTCCTCAAGACCTCGTTCCAGCTCAAATTCCGCAATGCCACAAAGGAGGCGAATTGCGCCTGCCTCTCCTGATTCGGGTCCAGGAACCTGGGGGCGCCGTTCTTGCAGAAGGCGCCATTCTCGAAGTCCTGGTAGAGGGAATTGTTGATGATCGCTTCGATGTGATACAATACGGGTTTTGTGAGTTTTGAGGTTATGGCGAGCTTGTAGGGGGAGAGGATCGAGTTTATGTTGTCTGTGAGGGTTGTGTCGGAGGATTCTTCGATCTGTCCGAGGAGGGTCTTGCAGAATTGCTTCACGGAGAGCCTCGCCTCGGAGACTATCTGCAGGAAGCCCTCGGTCATTGCCTCCGAGCTCACAGGCATTGGATTTGAGTTTGAGTTGAGGTCGATCGAGGTTGATTTCGATCTTCCTTTTGTTTGCTGCTTGAGCGCGTTCTTGAGGTCCTCGCAGTAGGTCTCGAGGTGCTCGAGCTTGCTCTTGAGCCCCCCGAGGGAGGATCTCATGTCCACGACCTCTGCTAAGGCCGCGTCTCTATTTTCGTTCGCCTCGAGTAATTCTCTCCTCAGGCTCTCGATCGTGGACGGCCCGAGCTCCCTGACCTCCTCGGACTCAGCTCGGCTCGGGGACCAGTTCTTGTCGTCGTTCTTGTTCTTGTTCTTGCTCTTGAGCTTGGCGAGCCATCGCGAGAGGGAAGTGCCCTTCGATCTTGGCTGGGAATGCGTAGAGGCGTGGGAGTCGGTGAGGGGCACGACGATGTTTGAGTTCTTGCTGATTCTCGAGGCGTTGTCGTCGGAGCAGGCGGTGATCTTGAAGTCGCCGAGGCTGGCGCGGCGGCCGGACTTGGGGGAGGTCTGGAGGACAGTGATGTGGTTGGTGGTGCAAGAACCGGCCGTTGACTTCTGGTCGTCGCCGGCGTTGACTAGGGTCAACAGGCCCTTCTTGTAATCGGATAATATTACGTCATTGCCACTGTCTCCTCCTCCGCCTAAATCATAGTCCTCCCAATTTTCTGATGCTGTGCCGCTCTTATGGTAGCTTGGCACTCCTGCTTCGTCTTCGTAGCTCTGTCAAATTTTCCCGAGAAAATCAAATTGAAACTCAAATCTATGAACCCAAATCACTAACAAAATGTAAATGCATCAACAATGCTAAGAAACTTATAAAACACATGGTTCAGTTGGAATCATCATAGAAGCTAGCAATTTTAAGCTCTGTCAAATTTTCCCGAGAAAATTCAGATTTTGGAGGTTCGCGACTTAAATCTATGAACCCAAATAGCCAACGAAGTGTAAATGCATCTGCAATGCTACATGTAAGAACCAAACCCAGAAATAAAGACCAAAACTTCAAGAAACTCAGTGAAAACGCATAGTTCAATTGCAATCAATCACTAAAGCTAACATTTTTAAGCTCTGTCAAACTTTTCCGAGAAAATCAGGTTTGGGACAAATCTTTGAACCAAAGTCATTAAGGGAGTGTAAATACATCAACAATGCTTTTATCTAAGACCCAAACCCAGAAATACAAATCAAAACTTCAAGAAACTTAGTGAAACACATACTTCAATTCCAATCAATCTTAACTCCCCGAATTTTCCCGAGAAAAATCAGATTTTGTGTATCCAAAACTTCAGGTTTGGAACAAATATTTGAACCCGAATTAAATACATCACCAATGCTACACCCAAAAACCCAAACCCAGAAATAAAAACCAAAACTTTGAACAACTCAGCTAAACACTAACTTCCACTCCAATCACAAAACCTAACATTTTTACACCAATTCTGCACCAAACCCCATTAATTTCTGAACCAAAACCGAAAAGGGCACGCGAGAAATCGAGACTCACGGGAGTGAAAACAGGATAGTCCTGGGCGGCGGAGGAGAGCTGAGACGGCGCCGGAGGGCGCGAAACAGGGGAGGCCGAGAAGCGGAGGTTCGCCGCCGCGGCCGGGCTCGAACCCTGAACCAGAGCGGCGTGGAGGGCTCTGAGCTCCACCGCCTTGGCAATGGCGGCTTGGATCTCCTGCCTGCTCACCTCCTCGTGATTCTTATAAGTAGCAGCCATTGAAGCAAGAAACAGAGCACAGCCACAGCAGAGAGAGAATTTTATATAATCGGATCCAACGGCTGGATTTGGTTTTGGGAGGTGATGATGATATCTTGTTTGGGGGCTCTGAGAACCAGAAATGCTTGTGGCTTCTTTGTCTTCTTCATTGATCTATTATGAAGATTTTGGGGGTTAATAGATAGAGTGACAGCATGTGATGAGCTAGAAATGAATATCAGAATATTGAGAAGAAACAAAGAGATGGAGAGAGAGAGAGAGAGAGAGAGGAATTGGAGTGGTTGGGCTGTGAGGGTCTTTGGAAGATTTCATTTTTACTACATCTAGAGGCATGGGAATTTGAGGCTTCTCAGAGAGGGGTGGCCTGTGAAATTACCAAAATGCCCTTGGGGTGTCCTTGAGAAATGGTGGTGTGGCACTATGTATTGCCAACATGATTGCTTTGCTTGCTTACATTGGTACTTTGTTGTTCAACAACAATTCCACTTCTCTATCTCAATTTATTGTGATCATTCATGTGTGTTACATTAATGCGATTTTGTATCCACGGACGAGAAGATACAAAAGTTCTTATGTGCAGTATAAATTTGGGGCGTCGATCTGACAGATGAAAAGTATGAGTTAAGAGTGTTGAAAAGATCACAAAAAAGACTAAAAGACGAAGCCACAAATTATCCGTACATATTTAAAAGAAAAAAATATTTATAATTAACGATTTGAGAATCTGCCATAAAAATATGTATTCGTGTGAATAATTTAATATAATTTACTTTTGGTTTATAAACTATGCTTGAATTGATTGAGTGAAGGTAAGTAAAGATTACATGATCAAAATGACTCATTTAATAATAAGAAATTGTGAATGACCTAAAAATAAAAATAGGGTGAGGATAAAAATCTTTCGCCCAACAAGAAAACTATGAATTGATCCCAAAAAAACAATAGGTAGAAGGAATCCACTTGTTAAAATTAGCTAGAGGGCATTTTCGTCCATGGAAAAAATACTTGAGTTCTATAAAGAGCCCAAAGGAATAGAGAGAGGTGTGGGGGACACAAAAATCCATTACCTTCCAAAACACTCATTGTCTCTTCCTTTTATTTGTATTGTGAGTCTTGTGAAGAGTGTAATAACCATTTGGGGACCTCTTTGATCTTTGTTCTCTCCTTTTGAAATCTCAAAATTACCAAATTGCCCCTTCACATGGTACTCATTCCATCCATGGAGTTATTATTGAGAAAATATGTTGATATTAAATGGTTTATTAATTGGAAATGGAATTCCAAGTAGGATTTTGGAAAATATTTTAATAAGGAGTTTGTTGTTTCCCAAAACCACTTTTGCTTAAGAAATTCAAAGTAACTTTTAGCTCAAGCCAACCACCCCAAGAAAGTTAGCAAGGTTTTTGTCAACCTCCACATGCAAAGAGTGATTATTGGTTGTTTAATCAAATGACTTTATAATAATGAGACACCTCAATCAGTCTCTTTGATTAATCAATAATAAACATTATTTACAACCAATAAGAGAAATGTCATAAGTCATAAACACCAATTTCTAATTTCACCGTGAAAAAATTTAATTGAACATGAAACTTTAAATATTAAAAATTACTTGTTCTGTTTATCTATTAATTTTTAAGGTGTTTCGTTTAAAATGGATTAGAAACATCAAGTATTCATCGAATCCGGTTTTTTTGTCATCCATGTTTGTATTTGACACATACTATGTATGAGGCAACTGAACCATTGACCAACAATTGGCTCACATTGTAGAAGTTTTTGTTCTTCTAAAAAGCTTAAGTGGTAGGAAAAGTTTGGTAGAAAAGATGGGACCAAAAAGCTATCACAAAGTTGCACTTGATTTTAATGATGGTTGTGAGCCATGCTCACATACAAACTACAAAGACCCATCAGCTCAAAACCAACTCTTATTTGTCCCTTTCAACAAAATTCAACTTCGATTGAGAGTTCATGTCATTACTTACAACACACAACTTTGTTTCTTAATTTGGTCTAAACCAAGATTCATAATTATTACATCAATAGCCTTATAGTTTGAGTACTACAATAAATTAAACCTACCCAAATTGGAACCGTTCTCTAATTACTAATCATCTGGGAACAAAATGCTCAAAATTGATATAGTTCAAAAGGTTCAAACTATAAAATACATGATAAAATAAATTACCCATTTTTTAGAATTTAATGTTAGAGAACATATAATATTAAATAACTAAAATGATGTCATGGAACCATTAAAAAATGCACTATGGTTGATGATGCAATTTGGGCACATGGAGATCACCAATTGAGCCATGGTGTAAGGGTTACTCATGCATATTTTCTTATACATTCCTCAAACAAATCATCACTTGGCTTTAGAGTTTATTATATTTATATCATTGATTAATTAAGCAATACAATTGAAAAATCAAATCATCATCACACCCATTGGAAGCCACTTCCGATCAATGATTCCTCTAACATGCATTCTAAGTATCAATATCGATACAATGTTTCCAAAATTGATATGACTCGATATTCTTAATCTGATCCATTAAAGTGATTTTTAAAAAATTAGAATGAGACACCTCGATCATGTTGATACTTTTCCATTCTTCATACACGATGCATAAAAACAATATTATAATATGTTATTCGATTAAAATATTTCTAAATTCATTTTAGGATGTGTTTTAGAGAACGAGGACTCATAATACCAAACAAGGGCCATAACGGGGTAAAATCTTATTTTTTGAGGTTCATGCAAGGACGGGACACATGGACAAGGATATGGTGGGGTGAGGTGAGGTGAGCAAAAATATTCTATTGCTTACCCTATCGTCATCTCTACATTATACTCGAGCAACTATTTAAAATAAAAGAACATCAATATATGAAAAAATCATTTCCATTATTGTTTGAATTGAATTGTAATTACTCTTATAAGGAGAAAATAGGAAGTGTAAAACAAGTAAACAAATTGGAATATAAAATCTCAACATCATATTCATGTGATTTGTCTACATAAAAAAAATGAAAAAATGAAACTCTAATCTAAATACAACATAGACTAAAACAGATTACTAAAATCTGAACATCGATTCAAGGCATATTGAAATAATTACCATATCAAATATTTTATTTATCAGGCAAGAGGTGTTGAGTTCGATTCCGACAACCACTCCTCTATCATATGAACATTCTATTTATAGAGCCAATTGGGGAGGCATGCATGTGATCTTCTTTGTTTGTGTGTGCATTGTAATGTCTCTATTTCTACATAAGAAAAGGTATATAATGGTTAGCTTTTATGAGAGAAGAGAGAGAGTACAAAAGAGCTTAACATTGTAGACTAGAGTCATTGTGGTACATGTTTTGTGATGTTAATGTTTGTGGTTGTGGTTGTAGCAGTTGTTTTTGTTGCAGTTTTGGCTCTTGATCCTTTAGGCTTTTGTCTTTTTTCGGTTGGTCCTATCCATGCAAAAAAATATTCTATTATTTATTATTTATTTATGTCATAACATAAAAGAAACAAATCAAAAACGAACATGTAAAATTTACATATTTACTATATGTAATAAGTTCAAAATTTTTATTATATCTATGGAAAAAATAGGATTTAGTTTACAAATCAAGTAATGTTGATACTAATCTCAAACCGAGATTTAAATTTCAATGATGTGTGTTTCAAAGGTGTTTTCTTCGAATTCTCAAATCAGGGTATTTAAGACTTGTGTTGTGACATATTTAAATTATTCAGATATATTTAAACCGGTCCATGCTCAAACCGAACAAGATAAATGAGTGACCCTAACACACATGTACATCTTAATATTTGAATTCATGATCATAGATTAAAATTTAAATTAGTAGGTAATATATATACCTCACATGTATAGATTAAAAACTAAATTATTTTCGCACATAGACCTTATTGTCTTGTGGCTGCTAAATTAAATATGATTATACTTGTTATAAATTTTAATTATTTTCGTACATAGACCTTATTGTCTTGTGGCTGAAATATTATTATAATTTTGTTATAAATTTTATGTTGTATTTATCACAGTGGCTCGAAATAATTTGTTTGATTCACTGTTTATTCTCTTTGTTTCTATGCTACCTGCTATTCTTCCTCAAAACGACACTATAATGGGGACAAGCTCCAATTTGGTTAAATGGTGATTAATTAAGAATGATTAGTTTTTCTATAGCCATTGCATGAGTCATGCAATTAATTAGGGCAACATTTTCTAATAAATGTATGATACAACATGGATAGGGTTGTGCATGTGTTAAAAAAACAAGTGTTAATTAGTTTCATATTAAATAGATCAGACCGTTCACATTTATTTAATAAAATTATAATAAAAAATTAACGATAGTTCAGTTTACGACCTTTTAATTTTGTTAACGGGTTTGGAGTTTTAATCTACCTACCCACAACCCTTTTTGGGGATTAATCAATACAAATTTCTCGTATATATTAAAAAATTATCTGATATTCAAATCTCTTACCTATGTTATTAAGCTCAACTACTCCATTACCATAATAATGTTGTAATGTCTCTTCAAAATAATAGATCCCTAAGAAACATCGTGGATTGATAGGTTTAATTAGTATGTATTAAGGATGGTGATCAGGTAATTGCTAGGTTTGTCGTGAAGGTTGATTATATGATCCGTGAGTGAGTGAACCGCTTGATTAGTTTTTTTACTATAGCTTATCTTAGGTTCTTACACTTAATTAATAATTAATACCAACTTTTCAATGATTGTTTCCTAGTTTATAGTCCATAAAAGGCTAAACGAAACTATCATTTGAAGTCAAGTAAGGAACACGATCGTCGTCGCAAACATAGATTCTCGATAGATATCAACAAGGTCGGCCCAATCTACATTGACACCTTAAACAAACGAAAAAAATGAGGTTTCAAGAAATGAAATACTATGAAATAAAGTTTATATTTAACGTAAAATTAATTTTTTTTTAACAAATCTTATGCGTGAGGGTGCTGATTATACATTAATTTCTGATAATTTATTTAACTCAAAGTAAGCTCAGACTTAAATGCAAAGTTAAACTCAAAATGCATCTTAATTTAAATTAATTATTATTGATTTGTTAAAAAAAATTATTACTTGAAACTAGGGCAGTAAATGAGCCGAGCTTTTAACGAGCCGCTCAAGCTCGACCTGTTAAATATTCGGTTATTGGGCTCGTTATAATCGAGCTCGAGCCGAATTCGAGCTCAAGATTGAGCTCGTTTAATAAACGAGCCGATCTTGAACCTAACCTTTTATGACTCGTTAGGCTCGCGAGCTAGCTCGTTTAGCATTTAATTAATTATATATTTATATGAATATATTTTTAAATTTTTAATAAATATTTATGATAGAATTAGACGAGTCGAATCAAGTCGAGCCAATCTCATGTTGGCTCATTTATTATTTAATGAATTATTTATTATTTATTTTACTTTTAATAAATATTGGTATTGAAATTTAAGTGAACCGAATCGAGCCGAGCTCGAGCTTGTCTATTTTATTTCGAGCCGAACTTGAGCTAGGTAGCATAAGTTCGTTCAAGTTCAAATCGAACACTTTATTCACGAGCCGAACCGAACCCTGCCAAAATAAAGCTCGATTCGGCTCGTTT